>OMKZ01055369.1:0-17635 GCA_900302535.1 Neoniphon sammara | reverse complement strand
GTCTTAAGTTGAATTTGAGCCAAGATGTTGCAGTTACACAATATGTGCCCTAGCAAACTGAGCCCCAAGCTCATAACACTCAAAAAATGTAAGTTTAAGATTTCGAGTTTAGCTATAAAAAAAAAAGTCCAAACATCCACCCTAGAGGTGTGAGCGTAACACCTGAATTTCTGGGGGAAAAAAAATACATCCGTGTGTTAAATGCTTAAATGCTTAATGGAAAATAAAACACACTTGACTGGTACAGTATGTTCAAACCCAGTCCAGGCGACAAGCGTCTAGACTCATCATGTTCTCAGTGTCTGTGTTAATGTGTCAAGGATAAGGACAGTGCAGGTGAGCTGGGGCCACAGTAAAGGTGAGACACACTGAGACCCATAAACAAATTAAATAAGCAAGTTGGTAACTATAAACTTTGTCATTTCACCAGCCTCTTTAGCAAATAAACTACTTTGAATCCAACAGCTTTTGTGACTCTATGTGGCAAATGGCTTACTTGCCACCAACTATCCTACGAACTCTACAGCCAGCGCTAAATAGATAGCTGTAGGCAGTAAGTTGAGGATGCAGACTTTGTCAGACCCATTAAGATTTTTCATATCTGGATTCCTTTAGACACATCGAGTGGCTCCTCAGTCTCACCTAGTGCTAATGTGTGAAAGTGGGGGAAGAGAGAGAAAATGAAGCTGAACTGAGAGGGTGAGATATAGACACATGATCTGTCCCTCCAACTCTACAGCCTGCTAACCGCAGGAGGGGTCAATTAAGGACAACTCCTCGAGGTCTGTCTATGCAGCACAGCCCAGGCAACAACAGGCTACATCAGCCTGAGGCAGCACAAAGAAATGAGATGATGCCACAGTGAGCTACAACGACGACAAACAAGGCTCGAAGTCTGCAAACCATCAACGAGGAATACAAGTGAAATGCCAGGTAGAGTTAAATATATGGAGGAGATACTGGAAGAATGGGAAAGGCTCTCCTAACCTCTCCTTCACACACACACACACACACACACACGCACACGCACACACGTGAATTGTCATGCTCACCGAACAGGTCCACTGATGCCAGCTCCCAGCTTCTGGGTCCAGTTGATGTTGTACTCCTCTAGAATGGATGTCTCCTGTAGGGGAGAGAGAGAGACCACATCAGAGAATGTTCACGGGACATATCAGATGTTCTGACAGAAAAGATACAAGTTTTGATTTGTGGGCCAGGACCATTTTACAAACGTAACTTAACTTTAAGATCTGAAATGATTTAATTAGCCTGGTCGTACGTCTTTGAGAATGATTGATCTTGGCCGGCACAATATACCTACTGGTGTGCCAATAGAGGTATCAAGTGTCACCCCATAAATGTGTAAAAATATGTTGAAGTGTTCCTACTTTGTGTGAAACATGGTGAAGGTGTACCTCTAAAATGCCACTAATCAGACTATGGAGGTCCTAATATTCCCAAATTCTAAAAGTAACTGAATAAAGCTTAATCAATAATTGGTCTTGGTCTGATTAAGAAAAATCCCATCATGTATAACTTCTAAGGTTCAAAATCTGAGCAGGCCTGTCAAAACAGATGAGTCAAAAGCAATGACAACAGGCCTATGAATTTTCCCATGACGTTGTACTTCAAGCTAAGGCATTCCCAGAATCTACTCCTCACTTAACATAATGTATCCTCCCTGCCAGTGCCAGAGCCAGTCTAATCTGCTCAGTGTAAACACACAGAGGCTGGTGACAATCACAATGCATGCTGATTAGTCAACATGGAGTGCGGGGTATATTATTTACTGCACAACTAACCAAGTGTGGGGACACCAATTGTGTGTTCCAATTCTCACTACATCGCCCCCTCCACCAAACCCTGCCAGCCTTTAGCACATTCTGACCCACTCAGCTGGAGCCACTTGGGATCACATTTTACTGCTGACATGAATGCCCAGGCAGTGACACACTGAGGAGAGCAGGCCAGGAACAAACCCGGTGCCAGGATGCAGGAAAAGGTTGCTAGTTAATGACCAAGGATCCCAACTCCCAGAGAAGAACTGACTTACGACTGGTGGGCACTATGATATGAATACCCAACTTATTCTTCATCATTCTCACAACCCTGACAGACACAAGCCCCAAGCTGGTGTTTATTAGAAGTGAAAACTCCCCATAATACAAGATGCACATGTATCATTCCTATAATCATGGAGAGCTAACAATATCTCTCTCCTAAAGCTAGAACCTAGAAAATGTATAATCCAAACCTGCTGGAGCTGCCCTATTGACAATATACCTGTACATGGGGCCAAATTTATGCATTCAAAAAATGTTTCAACTTTTACATCCAAATGAGCTTGATCTATGCTCAAGCTAGTGGATATGAAATGGAAAATGTACACATAATTCCTGCAGAATTTACCTCGAGTATTTCCTGATTGGAACAGGAGAAATATCACCTCTACCCTTTATGGAAGACCACACACAAAGCCACAGGACTACTAACATATGGCACTTGTTTTGCTGAACACAGAGGCAATGTCACCATCAACTAGCACTCCAACAGCAGAACACAAAATATATCATTATGAAATAAGCAATGCATAGCCAACACTCCTCTGAACACCTAGGAATGCTGCAGATTAGACAATATAACACTGACGGAACCATATTTCATAAAAAATGAAGCCCAAAGATACAGCTTTGTTTAAGCCATTACTTCATTAGAATTATGTACAATGCATTAATTCAGACCATGTTAAAACTGATAATCCCATAGGACTGAAAAGCCCACACAGAAAAATAGTAGTGAAAGTACTAAAAAAATAAAACAATCAAAATAACCCCCCAGCTGGCAATCATCCAGCTGCTACTCAGCAATAATCCCTATTCCTTCTACAATCCATGTAAAGTATTGCAACAACATTTGTTTGATTTGGAAGTCCATGAAATCAAAACCAAAGGTGGTCCTTTGTGTCCTTATTCTATCCTCCATGCTCACTTCGCTAGATGTGCCCCAGCCACTCTTGCTACCGCAGGATCTATTTGCATGGAGATTCACATTTCATTTCTTCCCCACTTCTTTTAAATTACCTTGATGAATTTGTCTGCGTTGTTATCCTCGGACATGGTGGTGCACCGCTTTTGACAGATGAGTCTGTCTCGCCGATCTCAGAGGGTTGACAATGACAACAAAGCGCTTTTCTTTGACCTTTAAAAGTTTCTGTCTCGTAGTGTTGGCTCTGAGGTTCCCCCAGGGCTTGTGCTACTGATGGCAAAACAAGGCCATGAGCGCAAACTGATATTCGGCCACCAAGCAACCACAGCCGAATGCGTTCACTTGGGGAAGCCGACTTGAAGCCACCCAGCCGATGCGATATATTTCAAGCCAGCTCGGCTCACAGCCTCGGGTTCCGACTCGCTCTTCCAGTCGTCTTGAATTCACTGTAGTGACCATGTAGAGTGTCAAACTCCAAACGAGGTGATCAGAAAAGCCGTATAGACGAAATCCAATGTGGACTACCACACCACTTTTAGTGGGGCTCTGAGTATGGGACAAGAGTAGTATATTTTTAGCCAGCGCAATAAGTGCAGTGGTCTGGTAACGCTACGGTACGTTACTTAGTAGCCAGATACCGGGGATTGGCTAACTTGCCATTAGCCCGATTGTTAGCAAATAACCTGATGCCACTCTATTCCGCGATCAGATTAAATGATTATGTAACAACACAGATTGTGAAAGATACGGCAGACCAAAGACACAGTGTCAAACGTGGCGTCGGTGATAGCTAAGTTGATTAAAAAAAATCGGCACACTGTGTTCCAGAGTTCAGACGTAGATTCTGCCGTCGACTGGAGGTCTGCTAACGTGCTAGCTAGCAGCTCGCAAAGCCACGGACATTAATGTTAACATTATTTCACCAAACAATATAATCACCATTAGCGCTCCTACGGAACTTGAACTGTGTATCTCAATGATGGAAAGAGTTGATGAAAAATGTTATGAGAGGTGACCAAAGAGAGATTACGATCTCTTGGCTACCTAGCTAATTCCATGACTCCTTGTCAAAGAATACACAAACCGACTCAGTAACTACGCAAGAGGAGTCTATGTAGAATGCCTGATGAAAATACGTTACACGTTTTGTAAATATTTCACATTTTGTGCGTGTATACGATTCTTCTACTGTTAGATGATACACATTGAGGATAAATATCACGGATTTCTTGTCCACTTACAATTTCACCCAACTGTTTCAATTTTAAAAACTCATTGAAAAAGTCAGACTCTAATGGGGCCTTGAAAGGTCCTACTTTTCAATGCGGATGCAAGGTTATAACTTAAAATAAACCTCTAAATAAATCGCTAGAGTAGCCTGCGGACTTTACTCCCCATTTCCATTCGTAGGAAACTGATGTCGGTGTGTGTTAACACTTGCGATTACAACGCATTACGTTTATGATATTGGACTACAAACATCAAACGTCCATCCATAGGAGATTACATACACAGACCCACTGAAATTGTATTTGAAGACTGCAGCAACGATTTCTCTCTAACTCGGAAATAACTGGTGTCTCCTTTATTTCACAATGGCTACAACAAAAGAAATACAGCTACCAAAGACTTCTACTGAAGGCCTTGGGGTTAAGTCCTTGGATCTCAGTGCAACCCACTTTTATGTCCAATAACACATAACGTGTATGTGCGTATGCTTTGGCACACGTCCAGCTATCATATGACGTATATAGCGTGCATGAAAAAATTAAACTAATAAAACGTTACTACACAGTGGGTACCTGTGTATTCAACTGAACATGATTAATCCAACAAAATTATTGATTTATCAGAGTAAAGCCTCATTAAAATTCATGATACACTCAAGTGCTACATAATGTATGTGTGTGTACACGCAGGTGCGCGCGCGCACACAATTTTGACTGCTTGTTTTGATAGTATTGTGAAGAAATCACGATAAATTAGTAAATTCTGCTGTTTAAATAACAGGCATGTCATTCACTCCACATAGCTGTCAATGTAATCTACAGGGTGTTATCAGCACCCTGGATAGCACCCAAGATTCCTTTGCGGAGAAACATGATGAAACCCTCTTTGAAGACAATAATTTTTTCCGTTGAAAGTAGCTCTTGGAAGCATCAAAATAAAATATAACCGTGTCTTGGGAATAAAATGGCCTGGGCGGATGTTTAATATTGAACTATACAAAGAAATGATTCTCTCTTTTCCCTGTTCCATAAATTATCCACCTCGCATAGACAACATTAGGGTATCACTTTATATTTTGCTCTGTGTTATGTACAGCCAGTTTCCTTAGGCAATCTCTATCTGCTTCTTGCCTATTTTTCAGCATCTTGGTCAGTTCACTTTGCAGAATGTCCTGAAAGATCGAAATAATTCAAGCAAGAAGACATTAAAGTGGTATGTTATTGGCTACTCGTGAAGGGACAAATTGTCATTTGTAATGTTTAGTTGTCACTAATATGCATACACAAGCAGTGTGCAATCGTGCGTGTATCTACTAGTGTGTGTGTGTGTGTGTGTGTGTTCACCGGCTCACGTGGATGCCACAATACAGCCGCTGAGGGTTCATGGACTTCCTGTAAATAGTGCCATGTTGTAGGTCTTATGTTTTTTGGAGAGAGACGCAACTATTTATTTGTCCTAGTACTCGGCATTAAACATTGTCATATTAGTATTTTTTATTATCTTCATAGTTTTAAAATAAGACGGTCCGGCAATATGTGATTGGATGTTATGTGCCTTTACGCCTTTCATATATCCCTCCGCTGTTTTTTGTCCCCTTTCAGACTGTTTTGGTCTTTTCGCTGTTAGCAACGGAGAGAACCCGATATAGCTGGAAACCCCATTTTGAGATAATCGAATTTTTTTGTTAGGATTACAAAATAAATTGACACGAGTTGTGTCACACACGTTTATTTCCGAAGAGTGATTGGCGCTTATTGTCTTTTTTAAAATATCATTTTTTTCTGTTTTAATAGGCATTGTACATATTGCTAATTTAGCTAGCAGACCTTAGCTAGCTAGCTTCTTAGCATAGCATCTTGCTCAAGAAGCTGAAGCAGACAAGCAAGTTGACATTAGCTTGCTAGCTAGCCAGATCCTCCAGACCTGATTGCTAGCAAGCTGTCACACAACTGCATACCGTCTCGTCGTCACACGATTGCAGTGGTGAGCAGGTCATTTTAAATATTAGACAACACTGCAAACATTGTCGTTTATGGGATCACCATGTCAATGAAGGCCGGTGGAAATCGTAAGCCCGGCGGTGGCAGCACTGGTGGTGCCGCTGCCTCTGGTGCTGGAGGAAGCGGCGGGGGACGACAGAATTTGGGCAGGTCAGTGAAATTACATTAGCGAAATTACACAGTAGTTGGGGGTAATGTGATGAATTTTCATGACATATTTGTAATCATTACGAATGGTGTCATTTATAGGGAGTGACATTTCTGTTATATGTTCAAAACTTGTGTGTGCTAGGGAGCGTATTTGGGCCTTACGACGTGTTGGTCACCTAGCGTAACGTTATGCAGTTAGCGAGGCCTGTCTGCTTGTATCATGTTGGAACTTCGACCTAACGTTACCTCTTCTTACACGTGAAATCAAACGTAGCATTCGGCCTCTGTCCATGTGTTTCGACCCATTTTGTTGAACTAACAGATTTTTCTCGCGAGCTTGTAGTGATGAAGTTGCTTGCTAAGTTGCCTACTATGAAATCCTGGTCAGTCTGAAGTCCTCAGTTAGATAGCCAGCTAGCGTTAATTAGCCGTTTGACAGCCCATGCTTGTTATTCAGTGCACTTGCCTCATTCAGTGTTGATGGCTAGCTAACGTTACGCAGTTTGGTGACTTTGATCTTAATCGATTGCCATAACATACGGCTTTTGTTTTGATAAGTCTGGCATGTTGCTTGTTACCGCAACAATGCTGCAATGGCTTTGCCAAGAATTTGATACAAAATGTGTGGGCGCATGAAAGAAAGGGGCGGGGGTGGTGAAGGGGTGAGGAGGAGAGGAGAGGGGAATTAGACCGACGGGCTTTCAACCTTGACGTTGCCGTTGCTGCTTGTGTGAAATAGTGTCCTTGAAGCATGACATCTGAGTAAATGTCGTTTTACGATATATCACATATTTCCAATGCAGTATGCATCTCGTGCGTTTTGACGTGATTATTTGGGTAGATATGTATTCACCGGTCACTGGGACAGTATGTCTCATTCATTGCGTAGGTTTTATCCAGTGGGGCCTTGCCAAAGATATTGTAAAATAAGGTTGGACCATTTGGACATCTACATGCAAATTAAGCATACGCTATTCTATTTCAGGTCAGAAATGGCTTGGATTGATTTCGTTTTATTATTGAGGAAATGAGCTTGTGAAAGTAGTTCAAGCGAAACTTATTACTCATTCACTACACAAGTATTTTATTGGGAAAACGGGCATTGCCCACATCGTGTCAGCTGTGTGCGTGCGTGCGTGCATATGTGTGTGTGTGTGTGTGTGTGTGTGTGTGTGTGTGGCTGGCCATATGCCAGCTGCCTTACAAGGTGCATTTCAGGACATGCTTGAAAAAATGTAGGCTACGCGGTGTTTGGCTGACAGCCACTCAAACATGATTCTATCGTCTATCCTTCAAAATATCTTACAACTTAAGGAAAATTTCAGAATCAACACTAAATCTACATAAGCTAAGCTTTTCTGCACATATGCACAGAATTTGTATATGGATTTGAATAGATCCACTGATGATACGATTCTTATGGTTGTGCACCACTTCATTAACATAACTACCATTTGACATTTTCACCCTGTCAGTCTTATGATTAACAACATCAGGGTATTATTTGGTATTTTTTATGACTCCCAGCACCACCTTGTCACAAAATCCTAGAGAGAATCAAGATATTAATGACGATGGTGGTGATCCTGACAACACTGCCCTTTTTTCTTTCAGAGGACGACACAGTGGTAAAGGTCCTTCTGCAGCAGTAAGTAACATATTTGAACAGTTTACTCTTGAATGTCAGTGTGGTACTGTTTTTTTCAGTCTCAGAGCTCTGTTTTGAGATGAAGGCCTAGCATTGTAGTTGTATGCCTCACAGTACAGTATGGTATCAAAGAATGACCCCTCCTAGAAAAATAGATGTGCACACATTGGATTTGTGCTCCTTTTTGTTTACTCTGTGCCAAGTCTCCTCTACACTTCATCTTTGATACTTAGGCACACAATCACATTTTTGTCAGGCATACATTTGGTTGAAAAATTGCAAAGATTGGACCACAACAGAAGCATAAATCCAGTTTGTGGACATCTCTTTCTTATTGTTTCTTACTTTTAATGGAGCAACAGTCAAGACTGATGGATGTGCAGACATTATCACAGCTTCTGCTTGTGCTTAGCCTAATTTGTCCTTCAACACTTGGAACATGAGAACTGAATTTATTTTCCCCCCTCAGGTCGTTTTCAATGGTGTATATGCAAATATGAGGATGGTCCATGTCTTGACATCAGTGGTGGTACGTGTTCTGTGTGTCTGTCTAGTCTATATGAGAAGATGCTTCATTTGCTGTTTATATATAGTATTGCTTTATGTGTAATACCGATACATTCAAGTGAAGGAGGCACAAATGGTCACAGGAAAGCCTTGTGTGAAACAGCCATGGTAATCATGCTTACTGTAAATGAATTAGCTACAGCAGTGTGTACCACAGCCTGTCATTCACCACATGCTGTTGTCTCCAAAATGTCTACGCTGCAATAAACAAAGCCTGTGTAATTTGTAGAGACAGCTGGTTGCATAAACAAAACTGAGATTGATCAATCATTTGTTTATTTCTGTTTTGCAGCAGATGGGTTTCTGAACTTGTTTTTTGAATGTGTAAATTGATATTGACACTGAAGTGCATGAGTGTGTGTTGTTTACAGTGAATAATGATAGGCTTACTGATTTCCAGGGGACCAAGTGTGAGCTGAAAGTGAAAAACGGAGCAGTCTATGAAGGCGTGTTTAAGACATACGGTCCAGAGGTAAGG
Organism: Neoniphon sammara; assembly: GCA_900302535.1. Classification (NCBI taxonomy): domain Eukaryota; kingdom Metazoa; phylum Chordata; class Actinopteri; order Holocentriformes; family Holocentridae; genus Neoniphon; species Neoniphon sammara. The sequence continues at coordinate 8,574 of OMKZ01055369.1, read as the reverse complement.
TTGACACATAGGGTGATGTTGTTTCTGGGTGCTAATACGGAGTCTCTTCTATTATTTTCTCATTAATCGTGCTAATGGTTTAGGTTAGGTTAAGTATGCACGGAAGATGCTGCCTCGACAGCGCTTAACGGCAGCTTCTCCCCAAAGGTGGCTTAGACAAAGATTGCCCTCTCCATCTTTCCTTTTATGGAGGGGAGCTGTGTGGCCCCTCATCTTCCCTTTTAGGATGAAGTATTTCCCAATCCTTGCCCTGCGGGAAAATTTCATTCTGCACAAATGAAATGCTCAACCTGAGTGATGTTATAAGTTTTATATGCAGTTGAGTCGACAGAGCAGGGCTTTAACTTAACCTCCCGATCAAACATTAGTAACATACATTAACCTCACATTGTTGTGCTTTTTTGTCACTAAACAGCAGGGTTCCTATTCATGTGTCTCATGTCAGGCTACCTATTCTGTCAGGTCATGTGACTGGACTATGAATTAGAATGTAGAACAGATTTCCTACAGATCAGGGAGAGGAGACCGTATTTCATGGATGACAAGATTATGCAGGCTTTCATTCAAGCCAAACATTCAACCAGCTGATTTCACTGATTTGTTCTTCCTCTCTGGTTGAAGGTGTATAATCGGTTGAATCAGCTGTTGCTGTCTTTGGTTATAGTGTTATTGCTAGGGATGTTACAAGAATCAATACTTAGGTGCCAAGTCAATACCAAAATTTTGAAAATGATACCAATATCACTGTTTTTGCAAATGTTGCTGATCAATGCCAGTGGGCCCACTGTAAGGTCAAAGGCTGCTGAGATTTCAAGCTTTAAAAACAGTCAAGCCTGTCCCCGTCTGGTGTCTGTGTTTTGGTTGAAAACATCCACACTCATGTGCAACGTCGCCACAGTCGTCCAGGAAGTTTTATCTCAGTCACTTCTGAGCAGGTGCGTCTTGACCTCGCTGGCCACCGTTCCTGTTGACAGGCGAGGAGACCAAGAGGTCAAGGAGGGGACAAAAGTTCGAATGCTTATTTGCTTCACCTCGCAATCGTTAGGGGCACTATTTCCCCTGAAATTACATAGTGATCCTTGAGCTAAGAGTGTTTGCTAGATGGGATTTGTGTTTTTGCCGTGGTATTGAATCAGATATTGAGAATCATGGAATTTCACTGGCGTTGGTATCAGCTACCACAGTTCTGGTATGGTGACATTGCTAGTCCCTGGTGGTTCCTGACTTTTTCAGTTTTCCGAGTTTCCTCTATACAATTTTAATGCCGTCTTCTCCCTCAGTGCGACCTGGTGTTGGATGCAGCCCATAGAAAAAGCCCAGAGCCAAGCGTAGGTCCCAGGAAAGAGGATATTGTGGAGAGCATCATTTTCAAGGCCTCTGATGTAGTAGTGGTGACCTTCAAAGATGTGGACCTGAATTTCGCCAGGAAAGGTACAGAAACACTTGGTGTTGATGATTCTTACCTAGGTACATATAGAGTGGTCATTTTACACTCATTTTTGCACATGCGCCACCATTAATAAATGGGTACACACACAGTAGAACTAGGTGAGTTTGTCCTTTAGCATGCATTGCACACACGCAGAAACAAACATTTACTATATGCCAAACTGAATGCCCATCAGTGCATACATACAACTTATTGATCTCATTCAGCCTGTATTTATTGCCGTGATGTCACAGAGGCCGTGCTGTGAGTTAAATCTTGCGCGTCTGCTCTGAGTGGCCAGTCATTGAAGACTAATGTGAAGTATTGATTGGTCAGAAGGTCGCCCTGGCACAGCGAGGACACTCAATAAAGGCTGAATGAGTCTCCTTCATCTAATTCATCTTGACCCATACAATTCTCTTTTGAACCATGATGGACTGTGTGGGAGGGTTTTTACAATCTAAAAATGAACAGGTGATGAAGTGTCAAGGCTCACTTCATGATACAATGAGACTGTACTGCTCGGATGCCATTTCTGACATCAGATAATCTAACTGAATTGTGCTATTGTGGACTGACAGATTAGATATTTCACATTGTTGTGCAGCAAAAAATTTAATTCACAAAATTATTGTTTTGGTTATAGATCCACCAAAAGAGTTTTTTTTTAAATTCATTACCTGTGGTCACATAGCAACACTTGTTCTCAAAAATGCCTCTGGTTGATCTATTGATCTTCAGTGTGATAGTGGACCTTTATAGATAAGAAAAGTAAGGTGAGGGGATGGGACATCTCAAGCATGAATCTGTGGAGATGAGACTGGGTGTCATCAGTGTCTATTTCTCCTAATAAATCAGGGTTTTATTTTTCAGACTGCAGGGAGGGTGGTATGGGGGCTGCCATCTTTTAGTGTGACCACCAGTCAGTCAGTCATTCAGTCTGTCTATCAGTCCATCTTCTGACTCTCTCTCTCTCTCATCTGTCTGTCTCTCCTCTCCGATGGTCTAGTTTCCTCTGATACAGGTAAATTATGGCTGTTTTCTGCTCTCTCTCACCTGTCTGTATGCACACACATACACACCTTGATAAGCTTTTTTTGAGAGATAAAAACAGAATGTGGGGATTTGCTGGGCTTGGGCCTAATCTTTTTAATGAGAATGCATTGATGTCCACATCGAGGCTTAATCATGTGAGGAACATTGCTCTCATAAATCTCTAAGTTAAGAGTCAAATATCTGACTCTACTCGCTCCTTTTCACCAGATTCTTCATTATCTTTAGGCTTGATGTTGCTTTCAAGGGAGACTTCTGCTGCAGCCTTCCCAGAAGCAGAGCAATCAATTGCCATATCACACAAAGTTTAATTAAGCATTTACTTTGATTATCCCACTTAGTTAGACACACACAACTGCCACATGCAAATGTATTTCATATGCATCAGAGTGCCCATTTGGCATCATTGCAGCAGGCTGGGGTTCAGTGACTGGCTCATTAATTCTTTGGCAAGGAGAGATAGTGGTCGTATCTCCTTCCATGTAAAAGATTTTTTTTCATTGAATTGAATAAATATACGTGGAAAATAAGTATAACATTTACATTTATAATCTAAACAAGGTGCTGTGCAGCACTCAAATCTCACTGGAGCAGAACTCAGCTCAAATCACAGCTAAGTGTAACAGGATGAACAATGAGCACCATGAGTATGTTTCCACTGAAAGCAACTGATTGCAAACTCATGTTGAGCTTTAGTAACTTGATTTGCTTTCTTGATACGGTATGAAAACTCAGGTTATGTTGGGATGTGTAAATCAGATTTGGGCCTGAAGTGCTTTGAAGTCATATTATTGACTGCAGTCTAAATGCATGTTTGCTTACCCTGCCACTATGCCCTCTTTTGATTTGTATGTTTGTTTGTTTGTTTTTTGTTGGTTTGTTTTTTCTTTTTTTTGTGGTTTCTTTTTCCTAATTCCAATCCTCATGATGGACCATGTGCATTAAGCCTGCCATCTACCTCTATTGACAAAATTGAGTGCTTCTAGCTCATTTCACAGTATGGTGTGGATCCGGCATTTCTGAACATGCCCCACTCCTCTGTGCCAGAAATGCTTGGATGCACTTTGCATTGTGGGATGAGCTGGGAGACCTGCATGATGTCACTCCAGGTGGCTGATATGGTTTATGCACATAGTACATCAGTGCTAGATCTGGGATGCGAGAACAGACCTGGGTTGAAATGGGATTAGGTTTCCTTTCAAATACAACTAGGAGTTTTCATTGAGCTTGTCTTTGGTTCAGTTGAGCCAGCCAAATCACTCAGAAAGTTCAGAGGAGTGAAGTAAATGTTAAAAGTATGGACTGTTATATATGTCAGTCTTAGGTCTTTAAGATAGTTGCAAAAACCTTTGAATTATGTATAGTATACACACTATGGTGGCAGAAATGTCAGTGTTCTTCTCCTCTTGAAATTAAATGCTTTGTTTTTTCAAGCTAAAACAATGTGTGAGTACTTTTATTGCATTCTTTACAAGACTCTCACAAACACATTTGGTTTAGCATCACCAAGGCCAGCTCAAGTGATTACACAGTGTTTTTTTTTGTTGTTTTGTTGTTGGTTTTTTTTATTTTTTGAAAGGATTCCTTCCCAATCCAGTTGGACCCATGTCTGGTTTTGAGTGAGTGTGTCTGGTGTCCCACCAATTATCTCCCCGCAGGCCTTGCTCTGAGAGCCTGTGGCAGCTCTTCAGGCTTGAGCACTTGCCTGCATAAGCAGTGAGAGTGCAACCATGTGTCAGCATTTGACTGTACAGTATATCACCGTGAGCGTGTGTGTGTGTCTTTGTGTGTATGGATAACTTGTCTCCATGTGGTTGTCTGTTTTGTATAAATGTGTGTTTGTTTGTGCGTGTGTGTCACAGACAACTTCACAGACGCTGCAGTGAGCGGCAGGATCAACGGAGAGCACAAGGAGAAAGATCTAGAGCCCTGGGATGGAGGGGAGACGCACACCTCTGACAGCCTGGAGTCCCTGGACACAGACGTGGTGAGGAGACAGACACACAAACACACTAGGGCTGAAAAATCAAAATATTGAAATCACAATATGGTCAAGTGCACTATCCAAATTGCAGGAGCTGCAGGTTTTTTGATCAAAGTAAAATGTGACAAAATACCTTTATAAATAAAGTATTGTGCTACAGAGATGTTCTGGCCTGCAAATTGCATTCTCCTGATATAAGAAAATATGTTTTTGTGGTTTAGACCACAGCAAAAATCACAACATTATTTTCATATTTTTTCAGTGAAAATTCAAGTTATGGTGCAGAAAATATCTTTCTCACTAAAATTGTGATTAATATTGCAATTGCAATATCTGTCAGAATAACAGCAATATTGTCTTTTCACAATATCGTTAAGCCCTGACACACACAAAGTACACATGAGTGCTGGCACACAGTCGTGATTCTAGTCTTGGTTTTTGACTTGGTTTTCCTACCCTCTTTTGTTGTAACACTGAGCTGATAACACTCAGCTGAGTTAAAATGTCTCCATTACAGTGAATGCAGCGTTCCTTAATAGTTGAACTAAAGCAAGATTGCAGTAAAGAATCGTCTTTTAAGGCAACGGCTTGTGGAACCCATCTGTTCCTCGCCCGAGGATGTTTATGTTAGGCTAATTGCTTGTAACTGATGCTTTAAAAAGGAATATAGTGTATGGCTTAAAGTCATGGTTTGGTTCGCATGCTGTCTTGCATTTGATGCCTATTATCACTTTGCTTAGGCAAAGGGAATGACAAGGACCTTGATGGAAAGGAAATGTGTAGATTTTTTTTTATTTTATTTTTTTATTTTTTGTTATCCGTAACAATTTATATTCACATTTATACATATTGTCTGTTTTAATATGTCAGTGAAAGAAAGGCGCAAAGGAAGTTCCTGTCATGTAATGTACAGTAGTCATGAATAATTTGTTAATAGGGCTCTGATGTGCAGTTCTCCCTTTCTCTCTGTCATTATTAGTCAAATGGGTGGGACCCCAATGACATGTTCAAGTACAACGAGGAGAAATATGGAGTCTTGTCTACATATGACAGCAGCCTGTCCACATATACGTAAGCTTTTCTCTTAACATGTCTCGTCTCTGTGTGTCTGCAACACTGTGTACACAACCGTCCTTACAATAGATAATAAGGCAGTGTGTGTCCCTTGTGAGATATGGCCAGTGGACGGTCCCTATAGACGCATCTTTCAAGACCCGGGACCTCTACATTCCTCAACTTATTCAACCCCCAAAACAGCTCATGCAGCATAATAAAATAATACATATAACCCACTATACAAATAGGTGGTTATTTTCCATGGGGCTCTCAAATTCTGAAATGTGCCAACATTGCACTTTTGGAAATGCCCCCGCAAATTACAGTTACACAAATCACCCAAACTCTATGTGGGATCCTTGTCCAGTGTGTTCCTCCCCTGCATTATTTCTCCTCAGAGACCTTAGCAAGCTCCAAACCCCCAGACATGCTAACAAATTAGTTTTACTGTCTTTTAACTGTTGCCAAAAAGGTTATTCTATTCAGCTGGAGAGATAAATTGAAAGAAATTGTGTATCACAGGGGTCATTTTTGATGTTTGACAGTGTTCAAATGGAAAACTAATGCAGCCATTCAAAACCAAGAAAGTCTTTCTGGAAACCAGCAAGTCTGGAAGGAATTGATGCCTGATTGTTCACTGGCCCTCCCTCAGACGCGCACACACACACACACACACACATACATACACACCCTGTAATTACCCTGTTCCCCATTGTAGATCTGAATTGTAAAAATTGCCCGCTTGTTATTTCCGTTCTGTCTGTCTTTGGTGTTTGTGTGTAATTTGTGTTTGTGAAATGAAGGTAAAATTAAAAGATATATTATGTTTCCCAAACTATAGCTCATTGACCTTCTTCTGGAGGGTTCCCACATGACTTGAGTGGTGGTTAAGAGGGTTGCGATAATTTTTTTTCCATTTTATTTTGTTAATGATTGCTGTCATGGGCCTTAGCAACTGGGACTTCTCTTTGAACAGTCTCCAAGGATCACTTTTACACCAAGCAAGTGGGTTTTACTCTTTATTTTTTATTTTTATTTTACTTTATTTTACATGGGCTTACACACAAAAAGTGTATGACACCATTTTACTTTAGCAGAAGTCCCGGACTGCATATTTCACCTCAGGGTGAATTGGTGTCACGATCTTCCAGCCCGACTGAACCGCAGCATTTCTTTTGACCTTTTCCCAAAAGTCTCTCATTACAACTACACTATGAACACAAACCAAAGTCCAGTCCAAAAGATGGTGATTCATTGGTAATTTATCATATTACATAGGTTAAAGCTGTACTGCTGTTAAGATTGCTTACCTAAAATGTAGAGCATGTCCTGTATCATCATGTGGGTCGCAAATAAGCTGATGACCTGTTTCTACCTCTGCCGATAACAGCTGAAGCCGATAATTACCCACAACTGCAGAGGGGTTTTGAAATATGGGTCTGAAATGTCGGGTTAACCTGTTCATACTGAGCTCAGGTCCTGGATGGTGGTGAGATTTTAGGTCAATGTAGAAGGGATTTTAGTCACTGTTTAGCCCTGCTGCCCATGTCTGACCTCTAGTTCCTTTTCCCAGGGTTCCTCTGGAGCGGGACAACTCAGAGGAGTTCCTGAAGAGGGAGGCGCGTGCTGCCCAGCTGGCAGAGGAGATCGAGGCCAGCGCCACTTACAAGGCCCGCGTGGCCCTGGAGAACGATGAGCGCTCTGAAGAGGAGAAATACACCGCCGTGGTGCGAGGGGACAGAGAGACACACACACTAAGCAGGTGAGACCAGGACACACACATGCTCACACACAAGAGAAAAGTAGTTCCAACAGGTGAAATAAATGGACTATAATAGCAGCTATGCCCAAAACAACTACAATGCAAACTTGGCATGTTTTGGCTGATGAGAAATACTTACTTGCATGTAACATCGTGTAGAATGTATTCCTCTCATCCATTATCTTGACTTGTACATGTTGATTTACCAGCTCTGCCTGTGTTGTGTGTGTGCTTGTGTGTGTGCAGAGAGAACAAGTACATTCCCCCGGGTCAGAGGAACAGAGAGGCCATGTCATGGGGAGCGGGACGTCAGAATTCGCCCCGTCTGGTTCAGAGCTCAGCTGGACCCTCGACTCCGCGGCCAGCACCTCACGACTACAGCCCCAGCTCCGGGGCCGACCAGAGGGTGGTAAATGGAGGTACGTGTTACATCACACACAACTCACTGCTGTTACAAGAAATGATTGCACATTTATTTTGACATGCTGTCCACTTGGTAAAACTATATATTTTAAGCATTTCATAAAGATAAAATAAACAAACAGAGGAAAACTGGTCGATGTCAGCACTGTGACTGCAGTTTTCTTCAAGAAATCACAGCTGCTCTCCATGCTTGATCACCGATACAAATGCCTTTTTTTGTCTTTACCTTCTGTTTACTGAAAAGCCAGTTGGGAGCTTGGTTTAGAGTTTCTAGTAGATTAATTTGTGTTGGAACTAGGGCTTAACGATTTAGTTAAAAAATCATATTGCGGTTAGTTTGACAGATATTGCAATTGCCATGTGATTCGTGATTTTAGTGGGAATGCTAATTTTTGCATCATAATTGAGTGATGATGATGATGATGATGTGATTCTTGCAGGGATCTATACCCAACCAACATGTTTTCTTACTTGTGGAGAATACGATTTGTTGGCCACAATCACAATACTAGCACCACAATACTAGCATAGCACCATATTACGTTTATGATGTTATTTTTTTCATACATTTTACCTTTATCAAAACGTTTGCATACTGCACTTGGCCATACTGTGACTGTGATAATATTTTGATAAATTGTTTAGCCCTAGTTGTAGTAGTTATTGTTTTATGCATTTATATTTTTTCCTTATGTCATTTCAATCAGTTTATGCTTGCTTTCCCTTTCTTTCTTATGTTTATTCGTCTTCCACTTCCTTCTATTTTTGTTATGTTTGTCCCCTTGCCCTAAAATTGTTTTTCATCTCCTGTTCGTCGTCCTTTACCATTTTCCCTTCCCTCTTTTAGGTTCATCCCATTGGCCCTCA
>OMKZ01055368.1:8011-31250 GCA_900302535.1 Neoniphon sammara | reverse complement strand
CTCATGGGAAACGAACCAGTGGATGTACAGAGGTGAAAATGGTATTAAACATCTTGTATCAGTCTGGGTAAGTCAGCAAAAGGGGAAATTGCCCAAAACGTTGGAGTATTCCTTTAATGACAGAGCATTATGACACTAGTTAAGGAATCAATTATTTTAGTGAAAGGGCAGCATGCTTGTTGTTATTAACTTACCCTGAATCCACATTTACTCCCCTAAAGAGCTTACGCGTCTGTCTGCTGTGCAAAGAGATGACAGAGCACAGGAGCTCTGGGAGGCTGACCGAGACACAAGCCTGGCTGGTGGTGAACATGTTGGCGAGCTCTGCTCTCAGCTGGGCTGGTCATTCAAATGCATCAGAGCTTCGCCCCGTGATTGTTGAATGAGCTGGTGCCTAAAGAGAGACCACACTGCTCTCAACACTAGAGCTCACGTGGTCGGTGGAGAGGGCGCTCTGAGAGAGACAGCTCACGCAGAGAGAAGACAGAGACTGGGCAGAACAGAGCAGGAACAGCATGCCACCTGGGCAGAGACAGACGAGAGGTTGTCGTCATTGGCGTCTTCCAGGGGCGACATCAGTCATCCTTCCACTGGGGGTAGGAGGGCCGGTGGCACAGAGATTTATGACCAGGGCAGACGGGCCGGGATAAGAGGGGGCAGCGCTGCATTCTGCCATTGTGAGGCACTTGCAGGGATCTACAGCAGTAACCAGTCCAGGGTACGTCAGGCATTATTTTGCTAGTGTCAGACAATGCCCCCCTTACCAATATTGTCTTCCAAAGCTGAAGAAAATTGGATGAGGAGCGGCATTTCTCCTGCCTTATATATGGCAGAGCCCTTTATAGTTGAATAGGCTTACCCTAGTCGGCCGACTATGTTGTGCATGTGAATTCTGAATAAACCAGATGAGAAGCTAAGCGAATATAGCCCTGTTAGAGGGAGAAGCCTGTGTGAAACATCACAGTGAATGGAAATGGGTGGATAAATTTTCTACCCTATTAGTCACCATTTGAAAAAAAATATACCTCTTACAAATTCTACAAACACAAAATCCACTTGAACTGAAATTACCATACACGTTGATAGTAATTCAAGGTATTTGTTGACAAAAAGGTGAGATATTTACAGACTCGATCTTCTATATTTTTCAGGGGTTGAAAAAAAGAATTTCAGGTAGTGATTTTTTTTTTTTTTTTTCTAAAATTGATGCACACCATCCTGAAAAATGAGCTCTTCAAATGCTTTGTAGCATATGATGGAGGAGGTTGGGAATGTGGCCAGAGTGGATGGGAAGCAATCAAGCAAGCAAGTAAGCAGGTCAGCAGCCAAAGTGCCAGGAGGTACAGTCATGCACAGCAGCACCGAAATACCAACCTGTACACTTCCTCCTGGAGGGAGGGTGGAATCAGCCTTCGCATTAAGTGTCCGTGGTGGATGGAAGATGGGGGATGTCACCCCACAGCAATCTGCTGTGCACTCAGCAGGTGTTGACATCTAGATTAACCTTGGACTGCTGCGAGTCCGAGTCCTGTGGAACACAGTGTCTTATTAGAATGCACATAGAGCGCTCTCATCCAGTCCCATGGCTCGAAGGCTCGAAGGCACTGCCCCTCCTATGCCGGCCTGTCAATCAGAAGGTCGTCAGAGCTTTGCTTGAGGGACGTGGGAATGCAGGAGGCTGGCTGGAGCCTTTATGACTGAGTCACTCCTAATTCACTGACACCTCGGCTGCTCCTGCAGAAGCCTTTGAAGTTCACAGGCAAGGGAGCAACGCTGTAAGGTGGGTTCAGCATGTATTATGTATGATTTTAAGTACTTAGGGAGTATTATTGTACTAAAAATACATCATCACAGGTTAATTCACTGATACATTGGATGACGGCCATTGTAAAGCAAACTATATTATGATGATAATGATCATTATTTGTATTATTAGAATTATTAGTATTTGTATAAGCAGTAGTAGTATCAAATGTTAGAAACAAGAGACAGTTGTATAGTTCAAATTATCTCATTTTTTTTATAATGGTAAAAGCTGCAACCACATATAATACATTTCAGCTACAGCATTATCACAAAACTTAATGTGTTTTCCATCAGTGATATCATTAACATTTTAGGGCTTTAGTTTAGGTAACTGACTGCCTTTTTTTATTGTGGGCTTGTAAATCATCATGTCAGTCATTTCCATAGAGAATATCAGCTGCTGTTTGTTGTTTTTTTCCTCATATTGCAACCATATGCTTATTAATTAACCCGCATTGAACAGTTTAAGCACCATTTTATGAGTGCTGACAACATGGATGCTACTTGCAAAAGCAAATTAATATTCTACCATACACACAAGTCCCATGGTGGAAGTTACACAACCTGTTGCCATAGCAACTTTGTAAAAATGGCATTTGTGGAGAGGATGTTGATCAGTCCTGATAAGAATGGACAACAATGTGCACATCCTTTCCCTCTACATGAGGATGGATACCAGCATCTGGAGCACGATGCAGACGTAACAGATGTGCATGTCTCACATTTGACTGCATGCTTGCAGCACTAACACTGCAGTCTAACATGACTTATGAGAGGCATTGTGAGGTTATTCTCCCTCATGTCACATTATCAGCAGGGGACTGAGAGCAGGCTATAGACACATGTTAGTTTTGCATCAGAGAAACTGAGGGAGAGAAGATGAACCGAGCCTTTAAGATGCTCTCCGTATGGCAAGGATCAGGGGAAATATGGCAGAGATTAACATTGGACAAGCTGTGTAGGTTTTCCCATGTGAAAGGCACACACCACAATTACATCACAACCTTTTTACAAACCAAAATAAATGACTGGACAGGAATTCATCCCAAGAGCTGATTCCACTGGATTAGTATTACCTGGGCACTTCCAGTGATCTGGGATAATTGTGGTTTTTCAGTGATTTTAATCCTGTTCACATCTACCATTTCTTTCATTTCTGAGGTAAAAATTCCAGTGCAAAGTGCCTCCCACAATTTGGTCCACACATAAATTAGGTGATAACATCAATTAAGCTGTAATTTGTTTTTGGTGCACAATGTCCTGTCACTAAAAATATAGGCAAAAGTGGACCTTATAGTCAAGTTCATGAATTTATACAGCCAGTGTGTGCCTCAAAGCACTTTACAAAGAATGATGCTACTGAAATCTGACCTTCCTAGATCTGACTTTGGCCAGTGCTGTAGAGGACAATTTTGAATCCATTTTGGCCAAACTGACAAAGTCTAAATCTTGACCTCCAGGGCAAATGGTGATTTCAACAAATTTCATCATCCTGTGAGAATGTGTTTCATGAAACGGTGAGGCTGGGGAATAATTAGTTAATTACATGAGGTCAGTAGCTGTGCAGTAGCAGTATGTCAGCCTCAGAGAGCAGGCTGTCCACAGAGCTGCAACATACAAACACACATACAACAAAAGAACACAGAAAAACACACACTCGGACAGATCTCTTATCTCTCATCCACAACTGCCTGCTCTCTCTAGAAGATTGAAATTTACAATTCAATTTTGCCTTTGTCGGAAAAGAGAGTACTACTTTGTTCCACTGCCAAAGGCAGCTAAATAAGAAACAATAAACAGTCGGTCATAAATCAAAATGGTGTAACAAAATAAAGTACAAGGAAACAAAACAAAACTCATGACACGAAAGCTGGTTGTAGAAACACTACATTGGAGATGGGACTTTTGCCAGATTAATGTATATATGTATAGATAGATAGATAGATAGATAGATAGATAGATAGCAAGAGAGAGAGAGAGAGAGAGAGAGAGATTCTTAATGCATTTTCTGCACAAATTGACAGTCTACATTTTTGGCCTTATGCAATTATGTCTGTGGCCCTAGTGGTTTTAAGGAATTTCATCATTCTGTGCGAAAGTGTTTCACAAGCGCAGAGGTTGGCAAATAATGAATTAATTACATGAAGTCTCCACACAGTCGCAGTCCCATGCAAATAGCGCTAAATATGGTGACAGTGGTGCAGAGCCATGGACAGAGACAACACAGAGACACATGCAGTGTAAATGAACAGTGTAGGACAGACTATACAGACTGTACATATCACTCTACACACACAGTAAACAGCATATCACTACATACAAGAGTCTTGATGGGCTTGTGACCCTCAACTCTTTTCTTTATTTTGCCCCTCTAATATATGTACCTGTCCCTGATCTTAAAGTTTGGAGTCTAATCACACAAACCCTTAATGTCCACTGAATTTTATTGCTATGAAGAAGCCCAAGCCTTCAACCTATAAAGGCATTTTTGATCTGGGATTATGGATGTGTGATGTAAGGATTAAGAACCAATTAACTTTGGGGACTGTGAGTGATGATGAAGATGTTTGAAGTCTTTTCTACAGTCGGCCTCTTTTGAGTGGAGCTCCATCGCCCGTACGCCTCGGGACAAATATTTTTAAGATCTATAGTCCATTAACAGTAGGATTTTCAACAAATCATTTCTCAGTTGGCTCACAGGCATTTGTTAGACATTCTGCCATGTGAGAGTGTCTGTGCGTGTGTGTGTGTGTGTGTTCACAGTAAAACTGCCCTTCCTGCATGGCTATGAAGGAGCTGGTTCGTATTTTGGGTGATATACAGATTAGACACGCTCTAAATTCAAATAGCCTCACAGTTCAGTAATTCTAACGTCTTACCCACATTTTCTGCGTGTGTGTGTGCATGTGCGCGCGCGTGTGTGTGTGTGTGTGTCTGTGTGTAGAGGGGTGGGGGGTGGGGGGCATGCATTTGTGCATGTGTTTCTGCCAGTATAATAAGATTTTACATAAACTGTAAATCTTTTTTTTTCATGACTCTCAGACTTGGCTGTGACATTATTGTAAATCCCTCAGTAGTGATACAGTAGCAGTACGTCAGACTCAGAGAGCAGGCCGTTCCCCTCGGAGCCACAACAGCACCACACACACACACACACACACACACGCACACATGCACACGCGGACAGATTCTTTATCTCTTATCCTCAACTGCCCTCTTCTCTAGGAGATTGAAATTTACAATTTAACTTTGCCTTTGTTGGAAAAGAGAATACTGCTTTCCCCCCACTGCCAAAGTTAGCTGAATGAAAAAATATGCAACAACCTGACAGCACCTTCTGCAGTAGAAAGAGCCTCTTTCTCCTTTTTGGACTGAATTATGTATAGAGGCTTAGAAGACACTCCCTGGCCATGGCGGTGTTACTTTCCCTACATTACTTATTCAGGAATTCTAACCTTAGGCCCCATTAGCGTTGGAGAGCTAGAGCTATTTTCATATCGCTTCATGTTCAAACATTGGACCAACATAGAGGCAGGAGGTGGAAACCCGCTGTTCCTGTGAGTCATACGTGCTCTCTCTCTCTCTCTCTCTCTCTCTCTCTCTCTCTCTCCTGCAGTTACAGCCGAACAACTACTGCACTTTTTATGATGACCAGCGGCAGAACTGGTCGCTAATGTTTGAATCAGAGAAAGCTGCAACAGACTTCTGCAAAGAGGTGAGCGACAGCAGAGGTAGACAGTAGTATGGAGTACTGAGTTGGCAGTGTTAGCTGGAGTTCTGTACAGGACCGCCAGACCAGTCTCACTCTAAAGAGGGATATACTGCTAAATTACCTACCAATTGAATAGTACAGGTTTCTGACTCTTCAAACTTGGTGGCAAAAGGTATTCGTCCATTGGCTAATTGCTTCCTATCCTGAGGCCTTCCCTGCTTACAACTCATCCATGAACCCGACTCAGTAAGCCAGAATAAAGGCGGCAGTATACCTGGAAAGACATAAGATGAAACGATGAAAGAAGAACTGGCAAAATATCAGAAAACACTGTTGCCAGTATAGTCAGTATCTCTCTCTTTTGGGGGAGAGAGAGAGAGATGCACATTTGGTAGCAGAACAGACAAGCTGAGGATAGAGAGACAGGGTTTACTTCTATATCATACAGTTTGTAATTTTAAAGGAATACTCCAATGTTTTGGTCAAAATGCCCTTTTCTGACTTACCCACACTGAGGTAAGATGATCTGTATCATTTTCACCTCTGTGCATCCACTGGATCGGGTCCTATGGATAGCATTTCGTGTTAGCTTAGCATAAAGACTTGAAGTCTAAAAACAGGAATCATTAGCCTAGCTCCATCAGAGTGAAAAAATAAACCTTAGTCTTCATGGTAAGCTAACACACAATGCTACTCATCAGAACTGAAGCAGTGGTATCGAACATCTTGTCTCAGTCTGGGTAAGTCAGAAAAGGGGTATTTGCCCAAAACATTGGAGTATTCTTTTAACAAATCTAACTCGCATCAATAGGCAACTCTATCTTATACACATTCACTCAGTACAGTCGATTCTGAGACAAAAAATGTGTCCTGCAAGAGTTTAATATTTGAATGCAGTTTTAGCCTACCTTTCAATTACAGGACAGTTGGTGACACTAAATGAAACTGTTAATTTCTTTAATATCCGTATTCTTGACAGACGTGAGGCACAATATAAAAACTTTTACCAAGGAAATTCAACAGAATTTTGACCAATTGCAGACAGAGGGAGGTGAAAGAACTACAAAAGACACATCTCAAGATAAAGACTAAATTCAGCCATGTGGCTTACATAGAAAACACTGAAAGAACTCAAACGCTGCTCCTGATGTCACTGTGCCTTGCAACATGTCTTGCTCCAAAAGTTGTATTTCTTACAAAGTATACTGCTGCCTTAAGTCTATTTTACACCCTTCCCTACTGATAAATCATAAATCTAGAGGGGGAGAGAGAAATGTTTTCCACTTATTTTAAATCCTGAATCAGACCAAATCAGGGTCTGGGAGGAGGAAAGCCACGACTCAGTTCAGAGGTTATCAAAAAGAGCCTCTGAGGTTTGAAGTGTCTCCAGCAATGCCTCCCAGTAGTCAGGGACTGCCTTAAGGCTGTTTTATGCTTGGAAGACATGTTGGCAGACGTCTTAAGAAAAGTGTTGGACGAAACAGAGGCTTTTATGCTTACATAGTGTTGGACACTGTCTGTGGCGCAAGCTCTCGTCTCCATGGTAACCAACTGGATGCTTCTCCGTTCGGGAAAGATGGCTGCTGGCTACTACGATATGTTTGATTTAGCAGAGGATCAGGAGATCTTAAATTTGCTTTTACAACAGAGGAGGTGGCAGAACAGAAAGATATTATGGAAGTCTGTGACGAGTCATACAGGTGAGGATATTTCTTCACCTGTTCCGCCAGTCAATTTAGATTTATGTATTGTATATTTATTGTTTTATAGCTAGCAGATATTTTTACCAGAGCTACTAGGCATATCACCTTCGATCAGAAAATCAGTTGGATTGCCTTTTCCATATCCACGACAACCACAGAACTCCCGGTCCATCCAGCCAATGAAAATATAAGACAACCAACGACAGCGTCTGCAACCTTACAAATATTCCACAGGTACAAGACACTGTCGGACGACACTTATTTCTGTCTCTCTGACATCATTTTGGTCGTCCGACACTGTCGGCACACACACATCTTACAAGCTTAAAACAGCCTTTAAAGTTTCCCAGACAACAGCTTCTCTCCTCCGTTCCCCTCCAGAGAACTGTTGGAAGGTTTATTCATCAACCATGGACCTGGAGCGACACCAGAAGGGTGAATTGGATTGATGGAGTGACTTCAGGGAGCAGAGAGAAGTGATTCTGTGAAACCGAAATTAGAGGGGGGAAGTGATGACTCTGTCTGAGCAGGGGGAGAAGTGGTAGTGTTGAAGCAAACGTAACTGAGGATAGGAAGCAGTTTGTTGCTGGATGAATGCCTCTCACCACCAGCCTAAGAGTCAAAGATGTGTACTGATAAATTCGTAGGCAAGCTGAGCACCACATGACTCCTTATTTGACTGAGAAGAACTCGAAGGTCAGTGCAGGTAACTGAGGGCGCTTTCACACTTGTAGGTCGTTTGCCTTAGTCCAAAACAGGGCCAATTTGTTACAATTTTGGATTTCCCTTGAGTTGGTGTTTATATGGCAGCAGTTACTGCACATATGCTGCAGCAGTTGCTCTCTTACTGGTCAGAATTTCCATGTGGGAAAACTCCAGGAAGTAAATGTAAAAGAATCAGTAATTGAGTGAGATAACATTACCACCAAAAATGGAGCATCTGTGTGATGACATCAACGTGGACACATCATGGCAACAGTTGTAATTCTCTAGTGTTATACCAGTTGATTTTTTAGCAGCAGAATATTTACTTTGAGTGCTCATCAAGGCTACATCTCAAAACTAATGTGCTTATGTATCTTAAGAAGACGAGCTGCATGCGTGATTTATATAACGTTTGGTTATTAAATTCCTCCCCTTAACACCTGCTTAAGTTTTCCAAATTAGTTACAAAGTTGCAAATGTAGTAACAATGACACTCCCCTGGCGAGACAACAATGGAACAGCTGAAAAAATACCAATCAAGCTAGCTAATCTTAGTGAAACAAACTGTTAAATCAGGTGTGTTGCATGCGACTTTGATTATTTTTGAATTGCTTTGTGTAACTGTCAAGTTGCATGGAAATTATGTTTCATGCAACTTGCAACCTGCAACTAGTTGCGTGAAAGTTTCACTGTGTAAAGCCAGCCATTTTGACACTGACATTTGACATGACATTTTCTCTCAACAATTCCCTCTCAGAAGACATGTCAGGTAGGCTTGGTTAGGTGACATTATAGACCTGACATATTTAACATCTCAACACAAGTTTTATCGCGGCTACAGTGAGTCCACTGGGTCATATGGTTTTCTCACGGGAATCAAAATGCTCCAGAGTTTGTTTGGAAGTGCACTGAAACCACCCTTTCCAGGTGAACTCAGCACACTTGTTTTGGTCTGCTCCTGAGTTCGTTTACGGTGTTCACATCTGCCCAAATGAACCAAACTTGCGTGGGAAACGCTCCAGGTGCGGTCCGAATTAACCGCACCAACGAACTCAGGTGTGAAAACGCCCAAACACAGCCAGGGTTAAAGGTTTGAATCCCATTGGGGCCACCTGTGGGTTAAATGCTTTTATTGACATATGTGTTGGGCTGATATTGGCCTTTTATTTAAAATCCAAATTCAGCTAGTCAGTGTTGTCCACCCCTGACATGCTGACTGCTACTGTTATTTTATATCAGACTTTATAACAGCCTGTAAAACCTGTAATGAAAACTGCATCGCCCAACCTTTTAAAGGAATAGTTGACTCAGTTTTGCCCTTTTGGAATTCCAACGAACCAGTTCACTTCAGTTCAACACTTCAGTTTTGAGAAGGCTGATACAAAGTGGCATTAGCTGTATGTGGACATACAAATTTCAGTAGTATTTCAGCTGACATGATGGGGAGATGATAATGACCAAATTTTCATTTGTGGTTGAACTGTTTTGTACTATGAGGAAGTGACCATACACCAGTCTGCTCCACATGCAAACTTTTATTAGATTTTATAGGAATGTGTCCATTCCAGCTTAGGATCTTTGTCAGGTTCAGTTCTGTTCGAGCACACCTGATCTATCAAAGAAACAGCCTTAAGAGGCAGAGACAGAATACTCACAGTAGACCTTTTTCACAGCAGTTATTTCAACATTAAATAGCAGGTAAACACAGGTTTTACTAATGACATTAATGAAGGTTCTGTTCCATTTAGGTCTAACAGAGCCAGGGTCCTGTGTTTACCTGCTATTCATATCAAAATGGTTACCGTGAAAAAGGTCTATTGGTCATTCATCAGATGCATCAGTAAAGGTATTACAATAATATACATACATCGCTAAAAATACAAGCTATCATGTTACATGTCACAACAATAATGCAAAGCAATTTTTCCAAAAGTTGACGTGTTAATAGCCTTAATTGTAGACTTTAAAAAAATATAGCAAAAATATAGTCGTAACAACCCTTACTACATAACACAGCCGTAAAGAAGTGCATTTACATCAAGAAAAAGGCAAGCCATCATAGGTAAAAAAAACAAACAAAAAAAAACACACAAATTTGATCTCAAATTTGACGTGTTACCAGCTTCAGTCTAGTAACAAGTCAGATTTGAAGGAAATTTTTTACTTGAACTTGACTAGCATTTTTGACATGTGCAATGATAGCTTGTATTTTTAGCTAGGTATGTATGGCTTGTACCTTTACAAGCCATACATGCTGACCAGCTATCAGTATTCTGTCTCTACTTCTTCAGGCTGTTGGCTTGAGGGATCAGGTGTGTAATAATAAATAATTAAACCTGATGAAGATCCCAAGCTGGGATTCTTACAGAGCCTAATAATAGGGTGTATATGGAACAAATTAATGTGTGGACTGCTCCTCATAACTTTGTTTCTGTCTTAGTCTAGCACCCACAAAGGGATGTGTGTCTTCCTTCATTCTTCCATTGAACTGTTTAGTGTCCCATGATGGTCAAAATGCTGTTTCAAAGGCTTTTCTACCCTGACTAGAACATATTTGAATCTCGGTCATTTTAAAGTGTAATGAAACCCTAAATCTTTTATGGCAAAAAGCAAATGAGGCACAACTACATCAGTAGCAAGGTGAAATTTTAAACCACTAGATGGCAGCAAAATCTAGATGTGCTGCCTGTGTTTCATCCCTCTTTAGTGAACTGCTGTCTGGCACCTTCAGTTCTCAAATGTTATTGCTATCGCTATAAGCCTCCGCCAGATGTTACTGTGTGTTGTTATCCTTTGGTGACTGCTTTTCCTTAATTGTGCATCAGGTGTGTTTGGCGAAAGCGAATAGTGCCCCCTCCTTAGATGCGGTGGTGGTTCAGGATCTGAGCCTGGGGGAGGGGCAGGTGGTGGAGAATGGAGACTCCCTGGAGGTGGCATACACAGGCTGGCTCCTGCAGAACCACACCCTTGGACAGGTTAAACATTATCACCATGATTTTTCTAACTTTACCTATTCATATATTTAGTGTCTTTTTGTTTCTCTTTCCTGGTGAAGTTGTTGAGCATGATGGCACAACACTCTTGGAATCTTCCATTTTTTTTTAGGTGTTTGACTCCAGCCAGAACAAAGACAAACTGCTACGGCTGAAACTCGGAGCTGGAAAAGTAATTAAAGTGAGTCAGTCTTGTTTGTGAACACAGATTTTAGTTAGCTGTACTGAATGAGACCAGAGGAGTCGCAATTTCTTAAAACTTACTCTTATGTTTTTATTTGCTTGTATTTTATCCTATTACTTTATACCATTATTTTGACACTCTATACTTATAATCTGGTCGTGTCTTTTTATTTTTGCCATTTTAAATTAATTTTATAAGTGTGATGTTTTCATTGCTTTGATTAATTCCAAGACCATAAGTCAGATTGATGTGAAACTTGCTACGCAGTTATGGCTATTTTTACATATTTTGTGCGTCCTGATAGGGGTGAGCACAGCTACAAGATGTATCATTCCCACAAGTTCAGTCAAAATTCAGTCAGTGGTGCCTGACATAACAATCGACTGACAAAGACCACTGTCTGTGCAAGCATTGCTAACATAATGAGTAGCCTATGCACTGACTACGTCATATGTTTAGTTTGTTGCCTTGTTGTCATTGTTATTTTCTCATTTCTGCCTTTCTCCTCTATGTGTGAACAGGGCTGGGAGGAAGGGATGCTGGGAATGAAGAAGGCAGGCAGTCGCCTTATGGTCATCCCACCCAACCTGGCCTATGGATCCAAGGGAGTCGCCAACCGGATCCCGGCTAACAGCACGCTTGTTTTTGAGGCAGAGATTCGACGGGTATTGCCCCCTTTCGAAAAACAAAACAAAATGTTTTTTTCTAGTTTCTTCCTTGTGAGGGATCAATTAGACATAGCGCTAGAGGCACAGGTAGAGTGCAACAACTTTAAGGTGTGTTATTGACCCAGTATATAAAAATACATGGCTAACATAAAAACTGGAAAATAAGGCAAAAATAACAAAATGGTATCTATAACAGAACTGTTGTAAATGCCCAAGCAAAACTAGGGTCTAAAAACAGAAAAGAACTCAAACCCACTGACATAACCTGCAAGTCATAAGTGGTAACATAACTGACTAGAGGAGACAACAGTGACATATTGGCCAAAGCACCAGATAACAGATGTACTTTGTCTTGGATTATGTTGCAGCCTTGTTTTGTGGTTGCTGGTTATAGTGTTGGACCAATTCCAAAACTTTTGTTCCTATTAATCATTTAGACCCACACAGTGAGGAAAATAGGGCCCACCTTCAAAAATACCAGAATTACCCTTTAAGTATCTTACAGTCACATTGTCTATCAGTGGCTCATTAATAATGAATGAATGTCTTTAAAATGATTTGCCGTTTGATTCTAGGAGCAAGAGGAGCTCTTGAAAAGAAGTCACCTTAAATATTTCCTCACAAGTTTCTTTTATTTAAATATTACATTTTTAGTCAACAGTTCATTATGTAAAATAATCAAAAATTATGAAAATACCCAGGCTTTAAGCTCAAATTACAGCTCAGATGCAGATAAGCCTCCATCCCCTTCAGCTGTCTGTCTGTGGTCTTAGGTGAAGTTTGCCAAGGACAGTGG
Organism: Neoniphon sammara; assembly: GCA_900302535.1. NCBI lineage: Eukaryota > Metazoa > Chordata > Actinopteri > Holocentriformes > Holocentridae > Neoniphon > Neoniphon sammara. The sequence continues at coordinate 18,683 of OMKZ01055368.1, read as the reverse complement.
ATCTGATCGGGCGAGTGCCGGCTCTAGAGACTCTGCTGCTCCTTCTCCAGCTCCCTCTCCAGCACCCAGTGTGGAGAACCTGGCCCCAGAGCTCCCACCACAGACTACTGCCTCAGGCCCAGGCAGACCAGGGTGAGGGGCAAAGCCTAGGAAATAGCTAAGGGCACTATTGTTAATTTTTGAGTCACATAAACTGATTCGTCTCCAACATTATTTTTTCAGGGAGCCACCGCTTCGTGCAAAGTCAAACTCCCTCAGTGAACAGTTAGCGGTGAGTCACCTCTTTCTTCCCAATGAAGTCCCAAAATGAATCATTGCAGCTGTGATAATGAAAGCTTGTCATACTTTCACAAACTCCAGAATCCAGATGCTACCAAAGCTAAGCTGATCTCTCGCATGGCAAAGATGGGTCAACCCATGCTGCCCTTCCTGACAGGGGTGGCCAGCCAGCCAGAGTCAAGTGACTCTGAGCTTGAGGTGAGATGGAAGAATTCTAGATAAGGGCTAGATAGGGCTTCTACCATAAACATACATATCAAAAGTCTTGAGACCCTTTCAGTCTTTCTAGTTTTATTTGCCTTGACACTTGAAATGAAAATCTATACTGTAATCTATATACACCCTCACTGGAATAGAGAAACTAGCAAAATAAATGGTAAAAACAGTATGGAGAGGAACAAGAATGTCTCCAGATACTAAGATGCATCTGAGTGGGCCTGAACCCCTCTGAAAATAAGAATGGTAGTACTTCCTACAGACTTATCCAAACTGATTCACAGTACAGTCAAAACATGTCTATATGAGTCCAATAAAGGTGCTCTAGCTTTAAATACATAGTCAGAAATTACTAGCATTTTGTTTTTACCTTGATACCTCGTTACTGTATGCAAATGAAAGTGAAAAACATCTTGTTTAAAGGGTTTTCACTTCAGGCTTCAAGGCAATAAAAAGGAGAAGACTTGAAAATATATGTAGATGTTTCATAGCTACTGTATAATGAATCATTCAGAAGTGATGTTGAGCGTATCCTTCTATATATGTGTGTGTCTAGGACACCAGTCTTTCCAGAGCAAAGGATCGGCCTGCTGCTCCGTCTCCAGTGCAGATCTCCACTGCTGCTTCAGGCTCAGCACAGGGTGAGTTCCCTGGACCAACAGGACTGCTCAGATGTGCATTCCCTCTGGCTCAGGATTCTTTTAGCTTGATTCATGAAGAAGGGCCTCTTGGGCTTCAGGCATTGGGTCAGTGGTCGCAGTTAGGACAATAAGCTCAATGCAGACTAGATACTCTGGGTCTTATCCTTCCAAAAGAAGGCACCAGAGCATTCCATCCATTACTACTATTTTATTGGGTGCAAGGAACATTTCGATGCCATCACTGCGTCTTCATTAGCGTCCAGTGATGGTGTGTAAACATTAGTATTTAGTTGCTTGACACTTTCTACAGTTATCTCAAGAAAATCTCTAGAAAATGCACTGCACTGCACATTCCGCATTCTTACGTTGTCGAAGATTTACATGCTTCTGCCATCTCCATTTTAAGGAGCCATTGCAAACATGGCAGCTCCCGATGAAATAGCTGACTCTGATCGATTGTTTCTATATTTTTAAGGAAGTAAGAAAGTGGTAAGCATTTTTGTGGCTGTGAACTGTTGGCGACTACAGTCATGAAAAATAACTGTTAGCTAGTTAGCATGTCCATTTCTATGGCTGATCTCCTATCTTGGGTCATGGATGACCACAAAAGTATTGTATTAAGAGAAGGAGAATCACTAAAACTTGTGAGTGACAGGTCATCATGGATTGCTAACCATTTAGCTATTTTTTTATTTTACTTTATTTCATTTTTTTATCACACAGATCATGTTCAGGTTATAAACAATTTATACAATTTATAAACAAACTTTCTTTTTATATATATAAACAAATTTTCACATATCAAATACTTTTGAAGGAATTAGGAAAACCCCATTGTTTTCTTCTAAAGTCGATCTGTTTTATGATCCGGAAGTCTTGAAAATACTAACAAATCAGAGACAAATGACATCATGACCTCTGAGTCATTTTTACCAAATATTGACCCAACTGGTGCCAAATAGCAATTTGGTAAGTTTGTGGTATGTTACAGTGCATGAACAGTGGCACCACTGACTGTGCATTCCCTCGTGACTCCCCATGCCCACTCCTGCCTGCAGCTTTGAAAAATAAACCCATGCTGCCAACATCTGATGTGGGTCTCATGGTACCTGTGGGCCGTCATGTTCTCGATGATGCAAGACAAAAAAAAAAACAGGAATCTACAAATGCCTTTCGCTGAGTGTGTGTGATGTCCAGTCTTTTATATAGCGTGTCCCCAGATTAGGTTGTTTGTTAAATCCTATTTTTCCCGCAGTGCATCCTCACCCTCAGACAGCTCCCCCTTCCGCCTTACTACCTGTTATGACCGCTGTCGCCCCACAGCCTGGGATGCCAGGCAACACTCATGCCTTTCAGGTGAGAATTCAGCACATTTCTCCCTATGTTGCTAACTTTGTTTGAAAAATGACAACTCTTTATATCAGTCTGTTGTGTTGTTTCATAGCCTTACTCCTACACACAGACCTCTGTGGCTCCCTCTCAGCTGCAGCCTGTTGGCCAGGTCTACCCAGCACAAACTGTCCCATATATGGGTAAGACTACTGAAATCATTTTTAGGAAAGCCAATATGCTCTAACTAGTCAGTGTATTATCTTTATGTACCATGTCTTTGCAGAATACTTTAATGTCATGAAATTGAGTCATTGTGGTTTCTAACAGAAAAATCTTAGCCTAGATACTACACGGAAATCTCGCGAGTTCATGTTTCACACTTGAACTCGCTTTCCCTCTAGTATCCCTCAATATTGATTAGTTTGGGCCCTGTCCATGCCATGGTCGGACAATCTGATTGGTCATCCGTCTAAGGGGCGGGATCTAGATGGTGATGCCAGAGAAGAGCGCTGCCGTTTGAATAGAAACAGAGATGTTAGATTCTTAACGTCTCTGACAGAAAACAGAAAACATGGTTACTCAAGTGGAGGTCTCCATTGATAAAGCCATAGAATTGTTTTTGGCAGAAACTGACTCTCTCTCTCTGAGATAAAAGAAGAACAAACAATGGCACTTTATGGATGGAAAAGATGCTGCTATTCCTGTTAGCTGCCGTTACAGTTCTAGCTTGTTTGTTTACTTAGTGGGTCACCGGTGCTCTGTATCGACATCTCATATTTCGTTACTCTCATTGGTTTTAGGCTGATCCAGTCGCGTTCATAGTCACAGTGGGCTATGTCCGTTGGCCACGGCCCTTCCCAACGGTTCAATATTGAGGGGTTCCAGACCTTATCTCATCTCAAATGAAATATGAGATAAGGTCTGGTAACACCAGGCTAGAAAAATTTACCCTAAAACACTAAATATTTAAGGCATTACAGACTCTGTCATTGTAGGTAGACATCATCAGTATGAGCATGGCGACTTTGATTTTGTTGTTTTGCCTAGGCTCTGGTGATGTGACTTCCTTCTTGATGACTGAGGCCCGTCAGCAAAACACAGAAATCCGACTAGCTGTTGGGAAAGTAGCAGATAAAGTGGATCAGTTGGCTTCAAAGGTACGCACATGTTCATTCTTCAACCTTAATGTAATCCTTTAAGAGAGATGCAATGCGATGTGATGTGTGCACTTCATGCCTCTTTTTGTTGTGAATAGATGGATGACATTCAGAGGCACGGAAGTCTCTCCATGGGCATGTCTAGTATGTCGATGGAAACCTCCATGATCATGCACAACATCCAAAGAATTGTCCAGGTGCAGTGCACAGACTTTTTGAGAGGCTCCATTACAGACACTTTTCTGCAACCCAAATGATGATCATTCTTCATATGTTTATTGTTTTCAGGATGGTTCACCAAGGCACTCAGGCTTGTCATCAGCTGTCATTGATTTTTTATTTTTATTTTTTTCAGGAAAATGAATGTTTAAAGAAGGAGGTGTTTGAGAAGAGCTCTCGAATTGAGGAGCAAAACCACAAGATTGGGGAGCTCATCAACCAGAACCAGAGGTGAGTTCCAAAACATAAAGAAAATGAAGTCATGTAGTAAATACTAAGTCTGATGATGGGATAGGATAATACCTTATTGATCCTAGAGTGGAAACTGAAATGTTAAAGCAGCTCGGACACATAAGTCAGTACACTAATGAATAGCAAACCATGTAGTTGAGGTAAGAAAAAGAGCATAAACAGGTTCAGTGGAGTATGCTGTATATGAATAGAGACAGAGTGTAGCATGTCATACTGGAAAAACTATGTCCACCAGTGGAGAAAGCAATCTGTCCTGATCAGTGCAAACACATGTGAAACAGCTATCAAAATACCTGTTGCTAGCTAGTTGCAGGTCTAATGATTATTTTGGCACCCTACGTCCACTAGAGAGGAAGAGCTATTTAGAAAAGCCTTTATCAATTTATAGTTTAAATGTGCTCTTCAACACATTGGATTTAGAAATTTAGAATAGCTCAATAATGTTGGTCTCACACCGAATGATGTAGGCGATGGAACTGTATTACATTTACCAAAGAAAAACACATCTAGTGATGTATAAACCGGCCAATTTTCATTTTGCAGTGGGATATCAAACGGAAAAGGACCCATAAGCCGATGTCCTTTTGGATGTAAGAAATGGGAAAATTGGAACCAACGACTTGTATAGCAAAGTTGTATTACTATGACGCAGGAGTCATTGGAAAGCTTTGCCCCAGGATGTCCCAGCTGTATTGTGGACGTTACGTTTTGTTATTTTACAAGACATAAGCTTAGGTTGAAGAAAAGTTTGTACGTTTTATGGAACAGCTGTCTGATGTCTTCATGCTGTTATTGTATAGGTACATGGAACAGAGCAACCTGCTGCTGGAAAAGAGGAATGACTCCCTCAAGTCCTCCAGTGAACAGAACCAGGCAAGACTACTGCAGGCCGAGCAAGATAAGGTGAGCATCAAGTCAGGAGGCGTCTCCCATGATGGCAATGGAAGGGTGGGGTATGGGACTGTGAATTGGTCTCTGTTTGTTGATCTGTTAGTCAGGTGCTTCACTGTGCTTCCACACTGTGAACAACATGATCTTCATGCCACCAGAAGTCCACTCGTTTCTCAGCTGGCTAATTTAACCCATTGAAACAAGGGAGCATTATGAAGGGCAATACCAAAGCTGCAAAAATACATGATTTGACTGTTTAAAACTTGTAGCTGCAGACTACTACATTGAAGCAACCAGAGCCTCCAGCAATGCATCCAGAATAAAGCAACACAACTCAACTACAGTTTTGATTGAATGAGAAGCTATACTTGCTCTACAGCTATATGTCATATTAGATTTTTTACCATTATAAGTGTCTTGAAAGTCAGTTTCCCAGCTTGAAAGTTCATTTATTTACTGAATTGGTCACGGTATGACTGTATCACATATACAGTCACCTTTAAGGTGCTCAGAAATACCAAAAATATAAACAAACAATGCAGATGGCCCTAAAAATGTATTTATGTTTACATAACAGACGTGAAGCTGTTGCCTTTCTTACATCTGTATAACTTGTTACTGACTGAATATTGCTACTTTATTTTGCATGAGAGATGATAATTAATCAGTTAGGATTGGATGAGGAATTTAAGATTGCGTGCATTGCTGTCCGCTATTCTAAGCAATCCTCACATAAGCTTTTTGCTTTATGAATACACTTCATATTCTCAGCTTTTCAGGGACTTCTATTTAACCAGTCTCTGTAGCCTTTTTCAGCTCTTATGCCAACAGTAACCGTTCCACTCTTTGCCAACTGTGCCCTTCCTGGTTGTCGGTCTGAAGATATCTAGCATTTACTGCACTCTCTCTTCCCAGCATGCAATGCCTGAGGAGCTGGGCTCGGGCCAGGTGAGCCTGTTTTCCCTCTCTCCTGCTACCAGACCCAGGTCAAATAGTATGAGATTACTGGCATTAAAAAATTTTCACGAGAGATCCAACAAAGAACAAAACATTGAGACAATCAGTATGGCAACAATGAACAACATACATTCAGAATATCAAATATAGGAGATCAGTCAAAATGACATAAAATAGAGAATAACATAAAATCTTGTGTATAAAGCACTGGTTCAATTCCAAATCAGCAGCTTCATGGGGTCAAACATATGGAGGACCAAACCTGACTTATTTGGAAAGACATAAATAAAAAAATAGGTAAAATGCTTGAAGAAACAGAAATAAACAAATAAGTAAATAAACGAACAAACAAAATTCACAAAGGAATTCAGAAATAAATCTATTAATGTGTTATTTAATTCTATATTATTTATTGTATTGTATTGCTACCTCAGGATTTATTTGACCATGTTTATTTAACCATAGACATGTAAACATCCCCTGCATGGGGATGTCAGTCAAACCCATATGGATTGTCACAGATTTGTGATTGGCCGATCAAGGTCACAGCACTTAGTAAGGTGAGTAGAGTAAAAATGCAATGCCCAATCGCAAATCTGAGACAGCCCATAAGGGTTTGATTGACAGCTCCATAATTTGCATATTGAAGTGGAACTAAATAATTTATATATCTACTTCCCAAATTTCAAGCATTTTATTTATATTTATTTACTTTAAGTCAGGTCTAGTCCTCCATACGATTCTAATCTTGACTAAACAAAGCACAGACAGTTCCTTACTGAGTCTGATGCAGGATCCTTTGCTATCACTTTTGCATCATTTAATTCATAGGGAAAGATAACAGACAATAGACCTTTTTCACCGCAGCCATTTTGACATGAATAGCAGGGTAAACACAGGCAGTAATAATGACATGATCGAAATTGTTCTGATGTGGTAAACATCTCCAAAAGGCTTAAAAACAAAACTTTATCAGAATCATCTCTGCTACTGTTTGACCTAGATCTGACCAACAACACCATCCTGCTTAAATCGCACTTCACTGACATTGTAACTAATTTCTCCTTCCTTTTTTTTTCTTTTTTCCCCTCTTCTCCTTCCCCATCAGTCATCACTCACCCACCATTTTCCTCCCACAGGGTCATGCTGCTTGCACCAGTAACACCAATAGCTGCTCATCCAGGCCGTCACCATTTTGTTCGGCTGTCTCTGTCTGGGCTGGGCTTTACTGCAAACAAACATCAGTAGCTTTCGTCCATTTCTCCCCTCTCTCTGTCTCCGTCTGTGCCTCTATCAGGTCCGTCTGACCGAGGATCTGGCTTCATCCACGGCCCGGCTGTCCCAGCTGCAACTGGAAGCCTCCTCTCACCAGCAGAAGGCAGTGGAGCTGCAAGCTAAACTCAACTCTGCTCTACAGGACAGTGAGAGCCACTGCCAGCGCATTTCTGCCCTGGAAACACAACTGGAAGGTTTGTTTTGATGCCATCTGGAAAATGACCCCAAATTGAATTTGATCATTTCCTGCTCCTGATGCACTTATGAATGTGTCGTTGATTTTCCGGCCTCTAAATAGCATGTAATATAGCATGACAAGCTCCGGGATTCAGATTCACAGTGCCACTTTGTCGTAACTTAATTATTAAGTATTAGACTTCAGTAAAGACTTTCTTCTTCTATTTCTAACTAAGCAAAAACTTAGGGATGGTATAATATTCTTGAAATGAAGGTTGTCAAATTTGTTCTTTATTTTTTTTAAACTATTCAGCCTTCACCTGTCTTAAAATTCCTACAGTGAAAAAGAGAGCCTCTTATTTCATATATTAAGATAAATAAATCCTAGACATATACATTGTAGTTGATAATTTCCATAGGTTTCCCCAGACCTAACATTAAGCATTTATTATAAAGCTTTATCTGGTGTTGACCCAAGTAGGCTGATGTCTCATATTTACTGAAAATAACTTAATAAATTGTACCATTACACAGGTTTTAGCCAAATAACAGCAACCAATGTTTAAATGTTTTCATACACTTGCCCTCTTTTAGTAAACCAGAATTTGGATGGATTTGTAGCCTAATCTATCAAACCAAGTTTTCCATTACCTGATAGACAGAATTAATATTGACAAACCTGCTTGATTCTAATAAATTAACATTTAAATTCAGTCTCCTAGACTCAGTGGTACCAGTAAGGCTAACAAAATTTTGACAATAATGAATTCATGACCTATTCTGAGAAGTTTGTAGACAGAAAAATTAAATAAATTTGTAAGAAATGAGACTGTTACTCAGAAAATGTTGAGGAATTGCACTTAAAAGCCTTCTTAAGAACTTCCTAAAATTTCTTCATATCTCATTCATTAAGATTTGTCTTGAGAACACATTTGTGAATCTTGCCCTAGATTTGCCACTTTTTGCCAGCTCTCCTCTAAGGAAGGTAGCTATTGGTTGTTCAGAAAGTTGCTAGTGGTCACCAGATGACATCACATTCTAATTTGCATAGCTCCAGCCCCCCAGTGTGTGCTGTGGTCAGACCTCTTTGGATTAGTCAAGCAAGTAGTACAAATATACCTTTACTGGCTTTACCATTTGGTTGTCAAACACTTTAGCAGTCAGCACTTAAACACTGATCCCCGTGGCCCAGAAAGTTACGCAATAGTAACTAATAGATTTATGTGAAATGGCTGGTTAACATGGGAAAAACTGAAAGGACCTTAGTGCCGTGTGACATTCCAACTCAAAAAGATCTGATAGAGCAGCATTCTGTGAAGACATCAGCAACATTTCTGAGAATGTAGATTAGGGTTCGCTGTATATGGACTTTTGAATCGGTCACACTTTATTTGAACTGTTCAATAGCATCACCTTTGTATTTCCTGTGGATTATTTTACAGGTATTTTACAAGTATCCATGAGTATTTCCTATGAAAATACGAGTATTTCCAATGGAAATAGATCAATAGACTTTCAGTTGACTTTTAACTTAGTATTAACTTTGTATCACTTAGGGTTATTGTGGTTGTTGTGGTTAGGTTGATACAAAGTTGATACCAAGTTGATGCCAGTTCAATCATAACATTGGACAGTCCAAATGAAGTGTTACCTTTGAATTTTTAAGTTTGACCATTTTCATGTCATAAGACTCCACAAAATTACAGGTGTTTCTCCCAGATTTTTATTGTTATGGTGTAAAAAGTCTCTTTCTACAACAAATACATAAGCACACAAACAGTGTGACATCCATCATGTCATCACTGCTTCAGTTCAGCCTGTCAGCCAAGCCAAGTCCTGGTCTATTCTTCATGTTAATGTGTGTGTTTTTCAGAGCTGAAGGAGGCAGCAGACAGGGCCCAGGCTCAGTACCGCTCCGAGAAACAGAAACGCAAAGAGACGGAGCTGAGAGTCAGCAACATGGAAGAGGAGCTGCAGGACCTCAAGACTGACAAAGAGAGTCTGGAACGAGTGAGTAGCTTGGAAAACCTGGTTTGATGTATTAAGCTACAAATCCATCATGTCACATCACTAAATTCATCCAGCTCATGGTTTACTAAATTAAGTCTAAAGACTAAAATTAAGGGTAAAAAATTAGGGGGGGCACTTAAAGTTTGTGCCCCATGGTCCCATGATCCAGCCCTGCATATTAAATCTTACTTTTGAGCAATTTCGCTGATGTTGTTACCCAGAGTGACTTGTAACTGGTGCGTAAGGGTTAAAGGAAACGTTAAAATTTTGGAAGGGATCTGACCTAGGGTGTTTTAGTGCACTAGGTTGCTTTTCATCATGTTTACTTTTGACTTACAAATAAGTCTGATTTGAATAAAAAATTAAGTGTGAAACTTTGAATGCGGGAGCCCAGAAAATCCCATCAAACAAGCCGGTTTCCCTGCGTTTCAGATGCTGTCGGACAGGAAGAGCAAGTGGCAGGCCGAGCGCCAGCGTCGAGATGAGGAGGTCGAGGAGCTTCGAAGGAACAGTCAGCAGGAGCTGGACAACCTGCGAGCTCAGCTCCGCAAGGCCAGGACCAGCACCAATAACGCCGCATCCCAACAGGTAACACCAAGGGAGAAGATACTGTACTGCGTGACAACCGATAACCTGATGGTTTCATCACAGAGTGAAAGGAACACTGCAACATTTTGGGCAAAATACCTTTTTTCCGACTTAATCAGACTGAGACAAGATGTTCCATATCATTTTCACCTCTGTAAGTCCACTGCTTCTGTTCCCATGGGTAGCATTTCGTGTTAGCTTAGCATAAAGACTTGAAGTCTACAGGAGTCATTAGCCTAGCTTGAGCGTGTCATGTATGTATCGTGTATTAGAAATACACGTCTTGGAATGTTAGCTGGTAGGAACTATAACCGATGAACACGTGTTCAGCAGTTATACTTCCTACCATCTATAGTCTTTATGCTAAGCTAACACGAAATGCTACCCATGGGAACCGAAGGTGTGCAGATTGCACACATTCCTAAAAGTTTTTGAGCAGTTCATAATCTGTGTATCACAATAGGAGTAAAAGAATGGACACTGTCCTGTTTATCATTCAGAAGCTCATCACGTCCAGTATAACAAGCATTTTTAAGGGCATTATTTAGTAGTTTCGTAGTTTTGTGTTTGAAAGGACCTTAGTGCCGTGTGACATTCCAACTCAAAAAGATCTGATAGAGCAGCATTCTGTGAAGACATCAGCAACATTTCTGAGAATGTAGATTAGGGTTCGCTGTA
>OMKZ01055367.1:16998-28779 GCA_900302535.1 Neoniphon sammara | reverse complement strand
GGGGGAAGCAGACCTGAGTTGTTACTGGTGGTTCGCACATTAATTTCAATGTTGCATCTGGTTTAGTATTATCGCTGTATCAATTTTTTATGTGAAATGAAGCGAGGAGCATTGGAATCAAGAGGAAAGCAATGCACACTCATTTGCTGGAGAACAAAACTGATGAATTAGACGATGCTTGGCTAAGTGCATGTGCAAGTCCAATTTCAAACGAGCAAACCAAATGTATCACGCACAAAATACTCAAACCACACAAGGCTATGAAAGCAGCGCATGGGTCCAATATAAGAATCATCTGGATAGTAAATAGAAAAGATGGTCACCTTTTTTAGATTTGGCTCCGATCTTCAGTTTGGAAGGCCAGGCTATCTGTGTTTTCGTCTCATCCATGACCTGGAACAGACAGGGGTCAGACATGTTATTTCAAACATGCTCAACACATTGATATTTTAACTTCAAGAAATCTCTTTACAAACAGTTACATTGCACAGCTAAGCCATCTCTTGCATGTTAAACCTTGTCATAAAATGCACTACACACAACAACCATGTGATATTTTACACATGAAACTAATGTACTGCTCTCATATCACACATACTGAATAACCTTTGATGGTTAACCATTGTTCAGTAATATATATAACCATGATGTGCTGCTTCTGTGTGTGACCATGGCTTTGGCAAGGCCCAGACTATGGACAATGCTTCATTGCTTCTACCAGCTCACTGAAACTGGTTTCACTGTGCTGACTTTGGAGAGCACACATGAGCACAAGGTCTCAGCCGTCAGCAATTATGCAGAAAGGCCTTACACATGGAAAGGGGAGACCAATGTACCGAAGGCAAGAAAGAAAGAAAGAAAGAAAGAAAGTCTTCCTTATAGGCTACGGGATCCAGAGAAGTCAAAGAAGTTGAAATGTGCTTCAATCCAGTTTAAATATACTTTCTGATATAAGCTTATATGTTTCCAGACACTGTATCGTTTCTGCTCAACACCCACACCCTCACCCTGAAAAATCCACAGAGTGCGCTTGGCTTCGGAAAATGTGAAAAGTGTCAACAACGATCAACGTGAGAGCGTTATGACAAGTCTACTCATCATAACCAGGAGCATATGCATGGATGGGAAAAAGGGTTTCTGTTAGTGCAAAGAAAAAAAACTTAAATTGAAGCACTGGTCCAGTATATTGAACACACTCTGATCTGTCACACAACCTCGTGCTTCTCTTCACCACGAGGAAGATCACCTTCTCTGCCTGGCTTCAACCTGACCAACAACTTCATAAGAAACGCCTGTCATGACTACTGCTTCATGTTAGTGGAAAAAAACAAGGGAAAAAACATCCAAGCAGCCCTTTATTCAAGTTAGTCAGAGCCTCCCCCTCCCCCTCCAAAAAAAAAAAAAAGGACTGAGTAACTCTCCCGACGGCTCTGTCCTCGTCCTGCACTTTCCTTGTTTTCATTAAAGGTCCTGTCGTCTCTGTTTGTTTTAATGCGTTCCAGGGGTTTGTGTTTTCGCGGCGGAGAAGGAACGGAGGTCTGGAGGCCTCGGCCACGTGAGCTCGCACCCGAGGACTGCATCAGCCCATTACGTGAGCTGGGACTGCCGCTTAAGTTTTACCGGTGGTCTAAAATGTGTTGTGCAAGGAGCCAACGCAAATGGCACGGAGGCTGTATTAAGTGCAATCAGCTTTCTCTATAAAAATTTGATGTTAGGCTTATTATCACTGCATTGGAATTTTACAAAGCTGTTAAAATATTTTCACATTAGTACAGGCTGTAGTATGAAATGAAGCCAGAAACGCAGATTAATAAGGACAACACCCTGTTTTCCTGTGGGAATTGGCATATAAATCACAAAGGCACATGCTTAAATTCCTCCATATGCTCTTGTGGAAGTGGCCTGGTCTGTTCGGCCTTCTTCACAACAGACTGACAGCTTCTCCGCTGCCAGTCTCACACCTGTAGAGCATGGAGACAGTTTGGAAAGGCGCTCTTGCTCTGCAGCGACACACTGGAGTCCATGATGGTTGAGTGGAAGCCCTTTCAAGCCTCACTGATTTTCTACAACGTGCTGTAATCACATATAAATATGGACAACCTAGACGAGTACCAGCACAGAGGCCTAGACCACCACGCCGCCATTAGCAAGCCGAGATAAAATAACAACTTTAAAAAACACGTGAAGGCAGAAACAGTAAATTTTACTCAAACAGCAACAGCACTGATCTTATCAAATCCAGCTGGGAGACTATTTTGTTTCTAGGCTTTGCTGTGCAGTAAATTCAAAACCGAAAGTTAAGAACTTTTTTCTACTAAAGCGAGTTAGTTAGTCCTTGTACAAAATGGGATTGTGCATTCCTTAGAGAAACACACAAAACAGATTGTCGCACGCCAAAAAATCATTGCAAAACACATTTGTATAACAAATGTGTCTTGTTGATGTTGAATTACATTTTTCCCCCGCTCTCTCTCTTAAGCTCTTGGCCCCTGCCGGTCTTTGGCCATTCTCTAATGGCAGAGAACGAGCTTTCCAAGCAGTTATTCTCATGAAATCTCTTGGCTGTGGCACCGCACTCACTCCCGGTCCCTACCCAGTGAAGCACAGAAGCAAAAGGAACTGTCATATTTTTGAATGCAGTGAACATAAAAACGGCTCCCTTTGCAGATCACCTTGCACTCAGGCTTCATTTAGAGTAAAATATTGTGTATGGAGCCGTTCACTGGCATCATTAATGGGACCATGGTGAAACGATTCCAGTTTCAGCTTTCAGCAATGATTCCCCATTTCTTAGACTTCCGTCCCACTGGAAGCCTTGCCATCCACCTCGCTGCAGTAATATTACAAGCACTGAAATAATATTACAAGTCTATTAACACAGGATTACTTTTCACACAATGAAATTTAGACCCCTCAAAATGTGACAGATTCTGTTTTTCTGAGTTTTGTACAAACCCTAGACAGGAGGGACTAATCTACAGCATGTTGCCCTTCTGTCTTGTACACTTTTTCTGGTGTGGTACATATGAGTAAACACAATACACTGTACACTATCAGGTATAATATCTAAATGACCCCTTTGCCTAAATGTAATTTTTTTCTCCATCAACAGAGACCACATGTTCAGGTGAACGATTCAAAATCAAGTTTCTTGGCCGTTCTGTTCCTGATGATGCAGAAAAATTCTACTTTTGTCACCTAAATACCACAAAAATTGAACACAAAGTATATGTATGCATGTCCATACATGTTGCTAGACGCCATCAGGAAATGTCCTTTTCAGTCCTATCCTAGCAGGTACTGTATGTGGAAATACAGCTAATGCGAAGCAGAAGAGAAACCCATTACTGTCAGGTGAAACAAAGGCGCTTCAGATGAAAATGACAAGCGTATGTTGATCGAGGTAAATGCAATCATACTTTCTAAAAAATGTCCAAACTTTAAGTTATTCGCCTATTCGATCCCTTTTGCCCTATGGACTTTTCCTCTATAGGGTCTTGTTCTGAGGAACTTGTTTCCTGTCCAGCATTGCTGTTCTTGGCAGGGTCGTGCAGATGGGAGTGATTTCTGACAGACCACACACACAATTTAAAAGGGTGGATAGCGTTTATTTTTATGAAGGGGCCAGCAAATACCTCTCAAATGGGTCAAGATATTTGCACAAATTAGGTTACCTATACATTTAATGTTCCAGCCTTTCTTCTCTTCTCTGCCACCACACCCTTTTTTGAAAAGAATAAATACATATATATGTAGGAACGATGATTGTATTTGGTTTAATGGCTTGGCCTTGGGATGATGATTGGCTCTTAGGGGTCTTTTGCTGGTGCAGGTAGACGTGCGGAGCTGTAAATCAAATCAAACAGGATATCATTAAGGTAATGTCATGAAAAACGGCACATATGTTCAACACACGTGACTGTGTGTGTGTATATGTGTGTGCCTGTGTGTGTATGTGTGTGGCACACCAGTAATCAACATGGCTGGAGCAAGACCTGCTTCCTGCTCTGTACTGCAATGGTGCAGCTGTTGATTCAGCTGGAATGTGTGTGTCTTTGTGTGTGTGTGTGTTTGTGAGGGGGGCAGAAGGGGCTGTTGTGGGGGTGTAACAGGGTTGTGAGCAGAGTTAAGAGATTGACTGTGAAGAAACAGCAGAGCTTGAGGCTGACAGCCTAAGCTGGAGCGTCCCCACGAGACTCTGCAGTCTCAACTGAGTGCATGTTAACAATTCAAGTGCTAACTCGGACCACAAGCCCCATTACATTTGGGGCTAAGACCTCTAACTTAGTGCTAAGCTAAACATATGCATGGTTCTGAAAGAGCAACCCCCATTACAAAGAGGGCACTTCTACAAAAACATCCTACTGTTGAAAAGCATCAAGGGGAAATGTCCTGCAAGGGATGGAGCACAAAAGACTATTTTAAGTTGCCTTAAAAAAACAGCCCGCCAACATTTGTTTATATATTTTGTTGTGATGGAATTCGTATTAGCTTCCTCCTTTCAACATCTCATGATTTTCTGCCAACCACACATCATCACAACAGTTTGAGTTTTCCTATTTGCCCTATGTCAGCTCAAAACTGACTGAAACTGTGGAAACGGATTATGCCTGGCTTGAGATCTGAGTGTGGTGGCACTTGTATATCATGGCTGGCACCCCACAACTCCTGGAAGGGCGAAATGGAAGGGGGGAGGTGGGAGGGGGATGAGGGATGAACTGGCCAGGGGCTCAAAGGCATCTCTCGACTTCCACTCAAATCCACTCCAAGCTCAGTGCGGCAGGACCGGTTGAGCCAACAGCTCAACCAATCCAGCTTCGGCTCTTTGCAGTCCCGCGGCTCAACTTTCCCACAGCTCTCCAAGAGGTTTAATGGTCTGTGCCATGGTGTGACACTCCAACAGCTCATAGTCCAAAAGTTTCACCGCTCAGAAGTGTGTTGAACTGTTTGACGGTGGACGCTTTTGTTGTGAACCAAGTGCTCCACATGCAGAAAAGTCCCTATGTTGAACCAGACTGATAGCCATGGTACATCAACGGTTTAATAGGCTGCAAGGAGGAAACAAAAAGAAAACAGCAGGAGGGAGGAAAAGAGAGGACGGAGTAGCAGTAGGGGAAAAAGAAAAAAAACATGAGTCAGAGACTAGAGAGTAAAACAGATGGAAAAATGGAGGATAGAGAGGGACATGGAGCAAGAGTGTGATTCCCCCATGTGAACTGCAGGGATTCGCACATGGTTCGTTTCCCAGCTGCGGCACTCCTCTGTGGTCCCAATTTGTCTGCAATCTTCTCTACTTTTCCATTGAATAAATACAGTCCTAAACAAGTAGGGTGGACTGCCTGCTCCCCATTACCAAACGCCGCTCTGGAATCAAAGGAAGTCCAACAGACGGTGAGTAAGAGGGGCTGATCAACCACAGAGGTCGTCTACTGCTGAACGCGAGACGTCACTGTTGAAGCAATGCTGAGGCAACTGTGAAATTTGATTGTTAAAGTCTAAAGAGTGTTAGTACAAATGTATTGCCTTCTGAGACCAAAGGGATGGCTAACTTGCTACTCATGTAATATAATAGTCTTAGTGTGTGTGGTATATGGGTGTGTTGGAAGGGCAGGAAGTGGTCCAACTAAGAGTTTCCATTTTCATCAGCTTCAAGGTAATTCACACACCTCATCTATTTTCCTTCAACAATACAGATCCAGATCCCAATGCAATGTTTATTTTCCCGACTTCAACTGGGCATGCATGGTGATCACGCTATCAGAGGGAAACTATACTGAGTTATCCAAACAGAAATTCGACAATGAAAACATGACTTTCAGTGCTCCTCCTGCGCCTCCTCCCCAGCCAGCCAACCCAAACAACTGCACACTAATTTTTAATTATTGACGATTTAACCTCAAGTAACCGCCATCCATCGAAAGAGCCGTTAAATTATGCAAGGCAGAGGCTTTAGGAACCATAACTGGCAAAGCCAACACATCAACAACTATATTTTGTCAGATTAACTTTGCAGAGTGAGCTAGATACTTACAGATATCTTGAGCATTAAACACCACTATTTTCCCAAAACGAAGCAGGAGGTTGAGGCAAAATATATCTAGATTTCATGTTAAAATTCCATGGAGGGGAATCTTATGGCGCCTGGTTTGCATTATTTGCTTTTCAAAAACTGCTTCGGGGACAGTTAAATTGCCTCCCTCTTTGACTCAACTTCCTAACCTCCAAAACCAGACACGGAAAATAGACAAAAGAGGAATGTTAAAACAAACCGCTGTCCATCATTTAGTTCATTACAGGCCATTAACATAGTACAGAGGGAGTTTAACATATTCAGGAAAGTGGACTTTAAATAGGAACGAATGAAATCAGACACTTGGTAAGTTACCAATTATTAACAGGGTGCCTATGCAAAGGATCGCAAAATTCGGTTGTGACTCACAGGAAACCATGAAACGGCTTTGATCGCATGACAAACAAAAAAGAAAATCATATTCTTATAGATTAATTTCCATAGCTTGGGCTTCATTATCATGCCAATACTGAAAGCACTAGAAATTCAAATTTGGGATCTTTCATGTAAATTCTCGACCTGACAATCTGAATAAAAGATCAAATGTGAGCCACTCATTTTAAAGAGTGCACACACATGCACGTGTGTATGTACACACACGCATGCATGCACGCACGGACACACACACACACACACACACACACACACACACAAGCCATGGAATCAACATGTTGTATTTAGGGTTTAAATTAAACAAATGTATGGACCAGACCAATTTGTTTACCAGTTAAAGACATGTGCACTGTCTAAATTATTGTTTCTGATTTCTGTCCCAGTGATAAGTGCAGCAAACTACGCAAAACAAAAATTATAATAGCAGCATTATTTGCTTCTGTAGCTTAATTTATGGATGATTTAATAGTTGAGACAGGGGTATTTTAATGAGACAGAAAATCAAACCTTGTTCCTGTTATAACATATTATTCAAAAGCATCACTTGATAAAATGATAAAATCCTTGCACCTTTGGGTCCACATTGGGCCATACAACCATATAAATGCCAACCAATACGGAAATCTAACTAAAAAGCCCTACATTTAATGCCTTCATTTCAGATCACACAGCCAAACCCTCCATGCTCACAAATTCTTGTTCCACTGTAGGTTAGGAGACTTGAGACCAGTCAAGGCTACTTATGTTAGCGATCAAGAGAAGTCAATGTGACGGTGCTTGCCAGATCGAGGCTCTTTCTCTAGAAAAATAATGAAATGTTTATCTGTAACTGTACAACAGATCTCCACCGGACCATTGTATACACTCTCAGCTAAAGAAGGGAGGGAAAAAAGCTGCTGTGTCAGCTGTGTCGTAGGATCAAAGCCCTGGAGATTTAACATCAGTGTCGTTCCACTGCTTTTCTTTGTTTTCATTCGCAATGAGGACATCTGCTCCCTTACCTCAGCGGGCTTGAGCATAACCCAAAGACAATGCAAACATAATCCAAGAACAGACTTCACACTCACCTTCTGAAAGAAATCCTCCCCTCCGTTGACTCTCCCCTCAGAGGCAGCTACAGTGAGACAGAGAGAGAGAGAGAAATGTAATTCATAAAACCACATGGAGCCACTCAATGCTGAACACACAATGTAACCTTAACGGAGCCAAATCACGCTCTGGTTATTTAGTATCCTAGAAATGTTAGGGTATCTTCACTTAAACCAATGTTTTTGGTGGATCTCCATTTCTTAGGGAATTGTGCTTGGCACAGCTGTTGATAATACTCATTTTAAGATTTGGGGTAAAATGTTCCAAGTCATTACATATAATCCCAGTGATTGGATACAGCTTCCGTGTTACAAACTGATGGATTCAGTAGAAGAATTCAGGCATCTTACAGTAGCTGTTAATGGTGTAAGGCAAACTGTACCACAGCAGGGTCAAGTGGAGTCGTTTAACACTCCTTTAGCAGTTTTGAAATGAGTCTGTCAGTATGTGAGCCTTAGGGACCTTAAGAGATACAGAGTTGCACAAAAGTCAAGTCTACGGAAAGCAGGATTCAGGAGAGCCTTGCAGTTTTAAAGTACTTTTCCACACAGATGATAAAACACCAAGAAACTCTCTCATCTGATACAGTAAACGGGATAGGGACGGTTGGCCAACCACCAAGACAAGTCAAGTCTTTACTCTCACCCACACATCTGCAAGCCCTTGAAACTGCGGCAACGCTGTTGATGCAAAATGCATATCTGCTCTCCAAGGAGGGTTCTCATGTTTATCTGTCATTTGGGACGATGAGTATGGGGAAGGTAGTGATGTATTTCAGGCAGTGCTCTCAAGATGGATTTGCTGCTGTCTGTGCAAATCTGGGTCAGGAGCTGCAGCGGAGCAGCAGAGTTGGTGTGGGTTATGCAGTCATAAATATTGGCCTTGGTGT
Organism: Neoniphon sammara; assembly: GCA_900302535.1. Lineage (NCBI taxonomy): Eukaryota > Metazoa > Chordata > Actinopteri > Holocentriformes > Holocentridae > Neoniphon > Neoniphon sammara. Next base: position 20,338 of record OMKZ01055367.1, on the reverse strand, counting down.
AATGACAAGAATGATGTTATGATTAAGTAGATTCAAAGTCCTGCTATGTTTCAACTGCAGAGAACAACATATTTATTTCAGACTAAATGGTTGAGATATATCAAATTTAAGAGTGATTAATGAGCTTTAATTGCAGGGTGGAAACATTAATGTTGGCTAAAACTGACATAAAAAATGCTGTAAAGTAATGTTTTTTTGTAACCGCGAATGCAGAAATGCAGAACATTCCTCATATCAGCAAAGTACTTGTCATCAAAGTTCAGGGAAACAGGGATGTTTGGGGCTGGACATATGTTGATGTAGTCCAGAATGTTTTTATCAGAACTGTTTTTTTTTTCTTCCTCAAACTGATAGTAGAATTTGCCTCCTACAGAATGAAAAAGTTTCAAGGCAGTGGATGTAAACCAAGTCATTACAGTATAAATGATCAAAAATGCATGGAAAAAATGGGAAAATTTTTATTCCTTAAAAGTTAGCTTTTCTGGAGATATGAAGCTTCTGCAGGACACTGAAAAATTTTATTAAATGTTAAATCTATGTAAACATGTAGTCTGTTGCCTTCCTTGAGGGGAAAACAAAGGAACACACTCTGTAATGCACACTGCTTGGAAATGATGACCACCATGTGAGACCTGGGTGCGAAAGGCCTTGTTATGACTTTCACCATCAACACCATATATCAAAGAAAATGAATTACCCTCGCTAAACATGGTTTCTTTTTCAGATCAGACATTACTGCCTTCGGCGACGCAGTAATCCCTCCATCATGAGCATTTAACATATGTTTATACTTATACAGAGTCCCCTGTAAACAAGGCCAGTCCGCAGCTGTCAGACATGAGATCTGGCCTGCTTGGGCTTAACCAGTAAATTTCAGATGAAATGCCTCCACACTAAACAGCCCTCCCCATTACATTAAAAATGGATTTATTCTGAGTTCGTATTGGCTCATCATTCAAAAAAAGAACAGAGAGAAAAAGAGAATCTCAGAGGTTTGTCTATTAGAAACAGATGGACAGTGTAGAAAAAAAATGTTTGTATAGTAGCATTACTGTATGGAAACAGTCAGATCATTTGCATAAAACAATCATAGAAATAATTCTAGCCACCAAATACCGACCTTCTATCATCCTTATCCACATAACCCACTGAACAGCCACATTTAAGACTTTTAACACACTATCAAAGTGAATGCATCACCCACAACGTTTTTAAGATGCCTGGAGATTCCCTCCATAACTAATGATGTGACTGGCGTGAGTTACCATGAATTCATTCTCTACTTTTTCCCCACAGTACTTTCCTCTGTGAAACATAGAGGTGTCAATGAAAACGACTTCTAGTGTTTTACACACAAAAAGCTAAATTTAAAGTGAAAGCACCACATGCTGCATGGGAAAAAAACAAGCTATGTCAAGAAAACTCCAGTATGTTTACACTGCATTTATTCAAGTAGCTCATGTGCATAGTGTACAACAAAATCAGATGACATCAAAAGAAGCTATTTTAATTTAGGAGATAAAGGAGACATGCCAAGTTAGAATAAGGTTGCCCTGCATGGGGTCAATGAAGATTACAGCATTAGTATGCAGCTATAGCTTCAAACTGTGATTTTCACTGAATTACGCAGGCTCTCTCCAGTGTTACTTTATGATTAAAGTTTGGATTAGATGTTGAAAACTATGGCCTTTCTGCACATAGACACATTTTTGGTTCATCATGATGCAGTAAGTGGGACAGTAAGTGGGATTGTTTATATCTGAGATTTTAGTTTGATATGATCCAGCTTTGAGGCAGAATGATAGAGACAACATAAGCAGTTCTGACTGACGTTTTCAGCTCTTGGGTGGCCTGGAGTTATCAGCGATTAAGAAAGCCCTTGTTCCTGCAGTTTCCTCCAAGAACCAAAACAACTACAATTTAGAAGTAGTCCAGCAATATCCAATATGTCCTGCCTTTTATCCAAAAACTCTCTTCTTGTGTGTTAGACAGACTTGATTTTTTCCAGTATCAGCTCACAAGTACAGATATATGGGAAATACAAGATAAATTTAAAATAATGTGGGGTATAAAAATGGATGTAAGCAATACACTGACACCCTACAAAGTAAACCAATTCCTCTCTTATTCTCAGCATTTTTACATCAAATAAACAAAATTTTATCACTCTGAAAATGCCTTTGCCAGCAGCGACACAAGAACAGACAGGAAAAAAAAAAACATGGTACAAGATATCACAATTAAAATGCTAATGTCAAACATCCCCAACTGCATGAGAACAGGAGAACTACAATTACCCAAAAATATTCCCCACAGCAAATATGCCTTTGAACTTTGGATTCCACTCACCATATATCATACATCATCATTTGAACTGTCATTGGCTTGTACAGTTTCTGGCCATATAGAGCTATTATTATGTAGAGAGAGGAATAAAAACATTTACTGGAATGAGCATGAAACTAATGCAAGGCAAAGGGGAAAAATTTAAATAAATTAACACTGCTGCAGTCATGAGGATGCTGTCAGGCAAAGAGACACATGCATAGCTACTGCATTTGTGGTGCTTTACAATAAAGTACAAAATTTAGACATACTAATAATTACACAACACACTCCACCAGGTGGGCAGATAACAAGCACGAAAATGTCCAGACCCACGGCGCACCTGTACTGTATGTGCAGGCGTAAGGTGTTGCTGTGGAAAAAAGTGAGTGCCAATCAGCTGTCGAGGACTGACATGAAAAATGGTTTCAAATGCTGCTGCAGTGCCTGACAGATGTGGATTATTTATGAGGTATGAGTTGTACATACTGCAGGAACATGTACAGTAATAATGGTAGCAATCTTACTGTTTCCCAGTGGTAATGCCATGCTACGCTAACTATTGTGTGATATGGAGTTAGCATAGCGTTACATAAATTACCAGCAAGTAGGAATTATGTTCCAGGGATTGGTCATATCCTAAAAGTGGCACGAGTTAAACTTGGCTAACTATATGGTATGTCCTCACCTCTGTAACACTTTTTTTGTTGTCCTCCCTATGTCCCTATGTCCTGCACATGTCCTAGCAGTTGCATGCGGCAAGTTTGCACACCATGGGAAAAACAGTGCTGGGATGATAAATTAAATTTTAATGCTACTTCCAACACCACTGCAAAAGAATGAATTCAATATTGAATTTTATGAATGTTCAAACACAAACACAAATGGTGCAGCAACATTTTCGGCATGCGAATACTGGGGGCTAAAAAGAATCTGTTACGGAACATGAGTGAAAACACCAGGGCCATGTGCTGGGAGCAAAACATCCTGTTGGCAGATGCATGGCGTGCAGACC
>OMKZ01055367.1:0-16978 GCA_900302535.1 Neoniphon sammara | reverse complement strand
TCCCTATGTCCTGCACATGTCCTAGCAGTTGCATGCGGCAAGTTTGCACACCATGGGAAAAACAGTGCTGGGATGATAAATTAAATTTTAATGCTACTTCCAACACCACTGCAAAAGAATGAATTCAATATTGAATTTTATGAATGTTCAAACGTTGTCTTTGTATTTCTGATTGCTGGACTTCATCATAGCAAAGATACTAACTAGCATGAAGCGTAACCCCAAACCAAATAAACATATCTGGACAAAGCTAAGGACATAACTCATTCTCTTTGTAATAACATTTACTATATAGAGACAAAAAATGAGCGGCTTGCATTATTTCAGTCAAAACTGACAGACTTGGAAGGCTCATTGAGCCCTTGCTAGACATTATTCGGTAAGCAGAGACAAAAACAGCAAGACAGTGGCGTATATGTTGCCTAGAAATGTACCGTGGATACATACAGATTGGAATAGCTACAACAAGAAGGATTGGAATAGACAAAGCTGCAGTCTGGCTCTTGGCTGTGGCCTCAAGTAGTCACCGCAAAATTCAACACAGTCAAACGGCTTACAATATGGCAACAACGTCAAACAGTTCGCTACAGCTTGAACCGAATCCCAGTCCACCTAAGCTGGTTGATAAAATGGTGCCAGGAGTGAAATATGGACCCATTTCAATTACAGAACCGACAAAAACGAACACCCACCCAGCACGTCAAGACCTGTGAGCAAAAGTTACTGCAAAGCAGTCCAAGTGAAATGTGGTAATACTTGTGGCTGTATCGAATTTTTAGATATTAAAAGCACCAGCACTGAAGTCACAACATCAAGGTAACACAAAAGGACAAGTGAAGTCAAACAAACTAAGTAAGGAAACTTCAAGAAAGAACAATTAAATACATAACAAAAACATGATGAGTTAGGTTCTTAACTATAGGTCAACCAAAAACCAACACAAATGGTGCAGCAACATTTTCGGCATGCGAATACTGGGGGCTAAAAAGAATCTGTTACGGAACATGAGTGAAAACACCAGGGCCATGTGCTGGGAGCAAAACATCCTGTTGGCAGATGCATGGCGTGCAGACCGGCCGTGGGAGAACCCAGAGCAGAGACAGGGGAGGGTGCAGCAGGGTGCCCCATGAGCTCTGGGGTACATTATGTTACAGGGTAGAGAGACCAATGCTCTTCTCCCACACAGCATTTGTTCTACGTATGCACTGTGCTATATGCAGTGTCCAGCTGCATGATAGACTTCAGCTTTTCAGAATCACTATTGTGTAAAAGACTTCCAATTTGGATTCTGGACTTAATTTGCAATAATGGCAGTTGTACCATTCTCAGGTCAGCCCATTATTGTTTTCATGTTGCACGGCAGCGATTCGTATCAGGGAGATTTTATGTTAAACTCCTTGCTGAAGTGGGAGAACGGCCAAATATATGGGTGCGTGTTTGAATGGAAGGAGGCCAAGGTTATATGAGGACAATGCAGCGCTCCTCCTTTCCAGCACAATAGGCTGCGAAGGGATCACAGCCGAACGACAACACAAGACCTCTGAGCATGTCGCAATCAATACTGCCCACTTGTGTTTTTCAAAAATATGGAGCAAATAACATGATGGTAATTTATGAGCAATGATCTTTGATGTCTCCATTAATTAGGCAAAGTAAACATGAGGGACCCATTTAATCAGATCCACACCCATTAGCATAACCCTCTAATCCTCTCCAGGCAATATTTCAATGCACCTAATCTCCATCGCTGCATGAACAGAACTGACAGTGCGTTAAGTTACTCTGTAGGGCATGGAGGATGCGACGCTGGCAGAGGGATTGGTGTCTGGTATCAATTATTTTGTGGACAGCAACTTTCCGGGAGATTCCGCTGTTTTGGAGGGGAAAGAAGCTACAGGAATGTAAACAGCGATGGATTTCTACAGTTATGGCTTGATTCCACACACAACAATCCAGCAAACAACAGATGCACATCCTGATAAATCCAATAAAATGTTAACCACTTAAAAAGACATGCATATTAGCAAGGCTACAATGAACTTTTGACATCAACATTTATAGTACTAGGAAGGTTTCAGTCCTTCGGGTCAGCATCTACAATGAATAGAGTAGTGGAGAGGGAGGAGCAGCTAAAAAGGGCCAAATTAATGCTAACAAGTCACAGTGACCTTTCCAATACCAGGGGGGCAAATGTCTCATAGCTCAGGCATGAACCAATATCCATTCATCCTTTTTAGCACTGCCCCATCAATCAATGACCACCCATATACTGTACTGGTGGTGACAGAAATCTAGTTCCCCCAAGACTTGTGCCATGATGGGACTATCAAGAAAAAAAAACACTGACTCCTATCAAAAGGATTTGTATGAACACAAGAGGCTTTTTAGAGCATGAAAAACAGAAATAAACCCAAAGGCAAGAGCTAAACCTCTAAACCGCAGAGCCTGCTTTGACAAATCCCTCCGCACTGGCAATAACGACGAGGGGGACAAAGAGGAGAGCACACAGAAGGTGAGGAGTAAAGGTGAAACTTCGGCTATTCACAAAAAAAAAAAAAAGGCCAGGCAAACATTAGACTGAGCAAAAGTTATACAACATCTATTTCCTGTGACATGATCAGGATAGGATTTCATAACAAACGCCACCTTCAATCTAACCTGAGTTTCTGACATCTCGGTCCAATCTTTGCTCACATGTAGTTACTGGAGTGAGCTAACTGGTTATTAGAGCCAGACACAAGGCCCTCTGGTTTGATGTGAAGAACTACACGTAGTCTGAAAGAACTACAATTCCCATTTAGTGAACAGGGCAGGACAGCAGGATGTTGTTTTCCCTCCAGCCTCGCTCCCTCCCATCAGTGTGTGCTGAGCTCTATGGTATGGAGTAAAGCAGCGCTCAGCTGATTAAACATGGAACTAATGAGGAGGCCTCAGGGGAGCCATAGGAAAACACAAATACACACGCAACTACACCACATGCTCTGTCACATGTGCACACATGCATACTGTACTGTACATTTATATGTTCTAGTGCTGACTGATACAGGATTGTTTGCCTGATCCTGATAATTATAAAATGTGATTATTAATTTACAATCTGTCACTTATTTACAAGTCTAACATAAGTTCATCTATTAAAGAAAATTGTGATGATGAGATTTTCTGAGGCTGATTTTGTTCCACTTGAAAAACAGACTGCACAATCAAAACCTAATTTCACGGCTTTATTATCATCTCTTCTAATGATAGTATTTTTATATGAAAATGTCTGGTTATTATTAACAGCTGATATTTATCTTGCTCTGACATGCATACACGACATGTAATGAACAAGTGGAAAATCTAAATCCAGAAGCTGGGCAAAAAAGAAAATGATGCAATCAGTAAAATCAATTCCAATCTGTGAATAGGCGCGTCCTCAATGACGCGCCTATTCTCATCAATCAAGCCTGAACACCCCACTTCAAAGACAGGATGTTTCCACAAGTGTATCACCTTGCAGCTGACAAGTAGCTGGCAGAGGTGGCGATGGGATCTAAATGAAAACAGAGAAAAAGCCAACACTTTAGTCTCTTTGTGTGCTGCTTTGGCAGCCTTCTACACAAGCTGGCATCCAAGCAAAAGACTCAAGTTCCTGAGAAACACTTTGACTGCTTCTCTAAGACTCCGGTGATATCTAATCACCAAGTAAGGATTGGGGAAGTGTGTAGCTACAGCCAGACTCATTGTCTGCTTACCGTGACCTTCCATATCAACACTGCCTTAAGAGCAACCTGAGCTTTCTACACTGCCTCTTTTCTTCTTTATCAAAGAGGAAATAATGATTAAATCAGAAATCTCAGACAGAAGACCATAATGTATTGTCCACTAATTGTGCTTGTGAGATTTCTTTTATACTATTGTATTTGTGCCACGTGAGGTCATTTATCAGTCTGATATACAGTAGTTGCTCCTTTACATTACACGTACAGTAGATGTGGTGCTTTGTAACTGAGGTCAACCAGCAAAATGTCATTCTTTGTACAACAGCCGTTTTTGTTGCGGCTTCTAATTTCTAATGCCCATTTGCCACAGTGTGAACAATGACAGTGTTATATGGTTCAACACAAAATGACCAGCTGTGTGACGCTCCATTTGATTTTTGGTTGATGCTTCCTTTAATGCCTAGAGTTCCGAAACCATTATCACACACAAACTTCTAACACCTGTCAATGCGTTTCTGTCCACAGCACAAATTACCCTGTGTGCTCAGCACACACAAAACAGCTCCTCTCTGCTCTCCTCTCCTCAACACTTGCAGGGTTGCCAGGCAACTGTGATATCAAATACATAAACTAAGTGCCAGATGTTGCTTTCCGGCAGAAAAAGACAAAACCCTGCCAGAGGAACTAGACTCACTGACCCTGAGGTCACGAGGACGAGACGGTCCTCAAACTAATGCAGACAACGAGAAAAAGTAGTACATTCAATCGCCTAAAACCGTTTCACAGTCTGTAAACATGGAGGCCCTTACGACCTCACACAAGCTGAGGTTTTTAACACATTTTGTGAGGGTTTTTAATCGCATTGCTTACAACCAAAGTTGGCTTTTTTAAGCATCTTTGCAGTAAGATTAGCAGGAAATATGCGAGAATAGCAACAAGCTGTTGCTATTAAAATGTTTGGGCATCTTAACCATCCTCTCCTCCCTTGTGCAAATGCTGCCAAGTCTGGAAGAGCGATTACACAATGGCTGTACATTCCTGGTACCTGGTATCTACTATGTGAGATCCCCCACGGAGCAAAGGGAGTCAGTCTCAGTGAACGGACGGAGCGTTGCACCGTAAACATTGCTTGAACTCTTGGGAAATCATTCACATTCTGCGTTCATCAACACCTCAACCACAGCGCTGTCCAACTTTCAACATGTGAGGGAGCTATGCCGTGTCCAACCATCGTAATTCTTTCCCTGATTACTGCACCAGAGCAGTCAACCTCTGAGTAATCTGCACTGATACATCCAATCAACCGTAGCTATGCATAACTGCTCATAGGAAACGAGTGTAATTCAATTAGGATCTTTCTTGAAATGACTGCCCTCGGCCCAACCTGAGTAAAATGAGATTTTCTTTTTTTTTCTCCTTCCCTCCTTTATCCAAGTGGAGAATATTCTAGCAATGGCGAGGACCAGATCCAAAAGGTACTCTCATAAAAGCACATTCTCTCCAATCAGGGCAAGTGGAGAAAAGGCAGATTGTACTGGATGTTGAATGAAGAGGGAGAACAACAAACCAAAAACCGAGGTTCTCCAAAGATAAACACTCAAAGCTCTTGGGGGGGAGTGGTGAACGCCGGGGAGTGTGCACGTGCGTGCATGCGTGCGCGTCTGGATGTCTGTGTGCGTGGCGAGTGCGCACGCGTGCAAGATAAGTAGGGGGTGCCCCCCCCGAAAAACATTTCTAAAATAGCAACCGCAAACCAGACAGAATGTAAATCTGCACTTTGAAAAGGGCTGAAGAAAAAGAGCTCTGAGGGAAGTAGAAAAACAGGTATTCATTTCAGCCCATTTACAGTTCCAGGAGCAGAGAAATGGGTCAGAGAACTCCAGCTCAAGTCCGACTGTTGAAATAAGACTCCTGGTTTTATTTTCTTGAGTAATGAATCACAGGTTTTTCCACCAACTGCAGCTCAATTATATTAGAGCTCCTGAAAGCTTCATCATGCCCAGGATGAAGGAATTCAACGCGTAAGCAAAGTTGAATAGAATTGTTTAATTGTATCAGCATGTTTCAGTCAAATCTGCAAAAGTGAGAGAAAGGAGGAGGTACTAAAACTAGAGTGCATGGCTCAGTGTAAAACAGAATTTAACACTAAAATGAGATAAATCATTTCACTCACACAGTTGGTGTTCTGATGTGTGATTGCGTGCCACGCTGCTAACCACACTACATTACTGGGATCACTTATTAAAACCAAGTGTTGCAAAATGTGCTGTACAGGAATCATCCTGGGGCAGTGCAGCCAGGTCATACAGCAACAACAGGGTCAAATATTGTCCAAAATTACAGCTTTAGATATTTTAGTTACCGACAGTATGCTTTATTTATTTTAACCATCACCTAGGGCTGAATGATGACGGCAAAAATGATCATTCTGATGATTTTGCTAAATGTTATGATTCACTTACGAATCACGATTTTTTTTTGTCTTGGTTCAGTCATTTACTGCACTTTTGTTGCTGATCCTAAATTTTTACTTCATTATTTTTTGCTTGTTTTGTTTGTTTTTCTCGGTGCAGAATTTCTAAAAGAAGCAGAAACTACTGAGAAGGGTTGGGCAGTATGGGCAAAGTATCACAAATCTTTGACCAAATAAATATCGATATTGTGACAATATTTGTAGGATGACTACTGAAGCTTTCATAAGATATTTACTTACAAGAGATTATTGATTAACTCATTAGTAATGTGAATATGATGACCAAGCAGAACAGCTAGGACAGTCTGTTAAGAAAATTGCATCCCTTTATTGTAATGCAGCCTTAAAAAAGACAACACTTATGCCATGTCACAATCATATGATACCCAAAATCCCAGGTAACTAGTCTCATATCATGATAGATATAATATTGATTCATTGTGCAGCTCTACTAGAAAGTCTTTTCACTCACTATCTTACTCTTGCTGTGGTCCTCATTTACACAATTAAAATAAGCACTATTTTATTACTTTGATGCACAGACACCGATGCAAACTTTGCACTGAATGTGCTTGCTTGCCGTCATCTGCTTTAAAACCAAAGTCTGCGCAAATGACAGACGACGACGATCCACTTTGAGGACCTAAAATGACATTTTCACTTTTCACAGATCTAGGAGAAGGATTTTCCTTTCCAGTGTTAGTCTATTCATCTTTTCCACTCCGCCTGCCTGCTTCCCCATCTTAACTTTCATTTTGGTCACATGGGAACATGTTGCACCTTCAAGGGTTGTTACTGGTCGTGAGGAATGGAAGCTCTTGATATTCCACGCTGGGACTTTAAGGGTAATTGAAACACTTCGTGAGCTACCCAAGTATTAGATGGGGGAACATAAAATTCAGCCATTACTTATGCAGCTATAAGTGTTTCTGATGTTTAATCTGAATGTACTCTACTACTTTTTTTTTTTTTTTTTGTTTGGGTTGCTTAGTAGGCCCGGGAGTGGGGTTTGGGTTGTAGTGTGAGTATGAAGACCAGGGAAACTCCAACTGCACAGAGGATCTGCTGGAAGCTGGAACAACAGAGCAGTGTTTTAATGCTCGAGAGGGAGCAACAGAGGAGGAGAGCGAGAGAGAGAGAAAGAAAGAGAGAGAGAGAGAGAAAGAGAGAAAGCGAGAGAGAGAGAAAGCCTGCAGCACATTCCCCACAAGACACTCACTTCCTGTCTGAGGGTCTTACTCAGCACCCAGGAGGAAGAGGAGAAAGAGGAGGATGGGGCCTCACACTCTCTCTCACACACACACACACACACACACACTCCCTTTATGTGGATAGACAAGCCAGTATAAGGGCTGGAAATAATGAACCAAAAAGTATTGAAAAATGTTGTAATTGCATTTTTTTTGTTGCTATTCCTCATAAGAAAAGGTGTTTCAGATGGTAAATAATGTTTTCTGGCGCTGTGCAGAATCTCTGGCCTACAAATCCAATTGTGCATGAGAAAACATTTCATTTTATTCAAACATAACCAAGCATCAGCACCCCGCACATCCAATGATATTGAGTGAACTAGCAAGATCTTTAATATTTTCCTGAAATTGTTAACCCCATGCATTGACAAATTCTTGCAAGACCTCAGTGAAATTTGCATACTTGCTCGTTGACATGTGCATGACAACAGTTTTTTTTATGTTCCGAGACAAAGCTACCCAATAATAGTCTGTGGTTTAGAAGCAGGAAAACAAATTAGTTCAATGAAGAAAATGATTCACTTAGCCTAATTGTAGGTTGCTGCAGCAGTTACTCAGCAAACATGTTGTTAGGATGTGTACACACAGGGGTCCGCTAAGAGGCTGTGTACACTCACACACAAACAACTGATAACAAATACTGTGAGTGGGGAACGCTGGCACCAGAATTCTTCTGATTGACAAATTTACAATAGAATACTTTAGTCATGTGTGCTAAAACCCACGGAAAACCAACAGACACTCTCAGTTTGGATAATAAACATCGGAGAAAATGTTACCACTTTCCCACACCGGTCTCTTAACCTCATAATGAATGTAGAAAGGCACAAATGTTCTTTTATTGTTCTCCATACACATAAAACTATCCTTCAGGCTTTCTTGCCAGTGCCAAGGTCTCCCAGCCATAGAACTGAGAATTCTATTCTACGATGCCAACAGTAGAACTCTAAACCCAGAGGGCTGTCAGGGCGAGATTTTGTTGTCACTTTATGCACTACTTTACTGGTCTGAGCCCAGGAACCTCAACTCTGCCAGTGTGAGGGACTGTAAATCTATAATTGTTAAGCGATTAATAATTTCCATTTTCCTCTAACACAAATTGTGCCAGAACGTGGGAGTAAAATATGTGTAATCCAAATAAAAGGTAGAGTTAGTGTGTAATCTGGGACTTCCCTCTGATGTAGTGATACACTGAGGAGTCACTCATGACATCTCTAATGGTCACTGAGTGCGTCTGGGTAATTTTTCCTCCTCGTAAATTGTGCAACCTCTTAACCCTTATCACCAATCTGATCTCTCACCCTCACTCTATGTGCCCTCTGTGTATACAGCCGGCTGTCTAATTGGAAGAACAGCATGCAAGTTCCCAATTAAAAGCCAATATGTCAAAGCTATTATGGCCTTAGCCCTCAGATACATGCAGATCCATTTACTTACAGGGGGTCTGATTTAGCCTGGTATCAAAGTAAACACAATGGAAGCTCAAGTCTGCCATATTAATTAATACACAAATGAATAAATTTGTAAATGCACAGAAAAAAGAGTTAATAAATGGATGAACACATCAATCAATTCACAAATATACTGGGAAATATATAAACTAATGAAGACATTAATGACTGAATAGATCATTGCTGACTTCATAAAGGAAATGTTTTCTTTGCAAATTCAAAATGCATGTATTTCTTTTTATTCGTTGCATTTAGTTATGCAGAGTCACATTTTGATTTATTTTCCCTACACTATGCCAATAAGGGGAGTCTAGTGGGTGTGGTATATTAAGATTCAGGAGTGCTAATCAAACTAGCACCGTCAGTGAAGATTCAACCTCTTGCAGAAACTTTCAGAAGACTGTGTTCAGCCTTAAGAGGGAGAAAATGGCAGCATAGACGTTCAATTTGCTGCTCCACAAGGCCGCAGACTGCGCTGAGTCGGTCAACAACTTCTTCCAAATTGCTAACTCAAGCTAAGGAGCAATCTCCATATTCACAGTAGCAGCTAAACAGTCCAAATTACTCAGCCAGTGACTCAACACCATCAAACATGTAATCAGACAACACATGACTTTTGACTTTGTTTCCCAGAGCGTAAAGCTGTTATTTGTCTGAACCGAGCCATCACTCGTACCCCTGCTAGTTAGCTAGCTTCTGTGTAAACAATGTAAACAGTGACAGTAAAGCAAAAGTAATCAATCCCAGCACTCGATCATCCTCAAGGATTTGATTGACACACGCTCAGTATATGTTGGAGGTAAATAAAATCCAACTGCAGTGATACAATAAATCACAACTTAAATCCATGCATGAGTAAAATGAGTAACAACTGATACACTTGGTCTTGAATTTATGTATTTTATTTCCCCTTTTCTATAAATCTATTTATTCATTTCCCAATCTATTTATAATATATTAATTTATTAATTTGTCCCGTTTTCTGTGCTCTTATTTATTGATTCATTCATTTATTTTCTCGTTTCTCTTTGCATGTATAATTTCATTTATTTATGGTAGACTGGTCCTCCATAAAGAACATACAAGACATCTGACATTTAAGGCAGAAGTATGTATCTATATACAGTGTCCATCCACCCCAAATCCTCAGTACAGTTCCCTTGTTGAAATAATGGAACTTAAAAAGGTGGACATAAGCACTGTTTCTACTCATTGAAAACCAAGTATGCTAAGACTTTCCAATCACAAGTTTACAAAGTTTATGTCTGTCTTTGAATATATAAACTGTAGTCCTAACATCTGATATTTGACAATTCTGGAACAGGTGTTCACTTTTGCCCACAACATGCGAGCTACTCCATACAAACTACCTGAATCTGTCAAGAAGCAGGGACGGTACGATTATTTCAGAAGAGATCTCAGCACGATGCGCCCCATGGCCTTTTGCCGAGAACCGAGCACACTTCATTTTCCAAGGAGAAACAGCCAGAGATACCGTCACAGACAATAAAACACCGAGTAAAAATACACTGGAGTTCCCAAAAAATGATTTCATCATGGGCCAAACTCTGGCCTTCAGAACATGAAGTACCACGTCAAAATCTCCGTCTTATCCAATCAAAACATAGCCAGATGTTATACAGCCATGATGCCAACTGATGGAGACTATGAGAAAAGAACATTCATTAATATTTGGATGTGTATCCTGCATCTAGAGAACCAAAGAAGAAATGAGAATTAAAATTTTATAAACTACAGCAAATTGACATTAGGGTACAAAAATGCACAGATGTTAGGAGCATGACTGCTGAGAATGTCTCTTAAAAGACAGACAAGCTGCACAGGATGCAATCAGACACATCCTGGATTCTTCTTGAAGGCTAAGGGTCAAAGGTTGAAGTTGTTTCACAGTTGAGACTGTGGGGTCTGGACCTAAGACTGGCCAGAAAGACCAGGAGACAGTGGAACACAGCAGCAACTTCTATTCCACCCTCCAGTTGAAATGACAATATGAGCAATGTCAGCCATGATGAAACAAAACAAGAATCAGGAAACAAGATGTTTGAGACATGAGAGAGACCGAACTAACAAACTGTTGTGCAGACAAAACTAAACTGCAAAGGCGCAGTAAACTGGATAGGTTATAAACATACGCGCTCACACAAACACCCAGGCACACCGAGTGACGTGGCGCATGGTATGTCCGGGAGACTTGGTTTTAGGGCCGGTCTCTGGTTAACTTGTTTTCCTGGAAGCGGCAGGGATGACATGGAGCTTTGAGGAATGTACCGAGCAGTGAGGCAGCAGAGGGCCCACAACATGCTCAAGTGGAACTATGTATTGTGCGTGTGTGTGAGAGAGAAAGGATAAAGTAATTTTTAAACAAGCTGCTTGCTGAAGATTTCTTTAAAATGAACACACATCTTCCTAATTAAAAGCACAACTGAGCGAGTATTTTTGGATAAGTACTCACTGATGAGTAAAGCACCCACACACCCCTGGGGATTATCTTTACACTTGTACTCAGTGAGAAAAATCTTTCAACACGTTACAGTCATAAAATGCAGTGTTTCTAATCAACAAAGTCGAAATATCTGAACCCTGAACATTTGCTATCCTGCTTGGTGTCATCATGCCTCACTGCTAAATGTTCCTCTTAGGCCTCATTTGGCAGCTGCTCCAGCTGATGGCGACTCAGTGTCTTCTTGTGGAATTGATAAAGCATCCAGCCCACTTACATAACGCAACAATCCTCAACACTCCTGTGTTTTGAAATATCTAATAAATGACCTCAACAGTTTCAATGGATCTCCCGATGGAGATGGCTTGGCCTCGCTTTAAAAGCCTGACATCACCCCTTTAACTGTTAACTGTCACCAGCACATCATGAGAGGGGTGATAGGTGGGTGAATTATATTTATCACCACCTCAAAACAAAACAAAGGGTAACAGCTTTTGGATAAAACAAGATAAGTAACCGAAACAGTCAACATGTCACTCATAAGAAGTGAGTTACTTTTTTTTGTTAATTGCAAAGATTTTCTGATTATTTGTCTTAGAGGACAGCCCTGTGCATCATTGCTTGCTATAAAAATGATATTAACTGTACTGCCCTGTATTGTTCTTTGAGGCCAAATCTCAGTGACCACAACTGCTTTACATGTTTAACTTATTTTTTTCATGTTTTATCTATCTAGGCTATCTATCTAGGCCAAAGTGTTTAGACTGAAATTATTACATCAGTGCAGTTGCTTCTGTACTAAGACTGTCTTTGACTGAAAGAGAACTATGTTTAGTGTCAATTACCCAATTTCAGGTTGCTGTAAAACCACAAGACACACGATGGAAGTTTTGGTAGCGACTTCTTTTGGCCGAGACGTGTTACTACCTCCTTGATCACAGCACATCACACATGCTGATGGTCACTACTTCTCATGTCTTTGACCTCGTCGAGCCTCTATTCTAACTTATGTTTATGGCTACAACATTCAGGTCCATCAACTCTATCCTTTCTGTGGTCGTCCACACCCTAGATAAAACAGGCTCACACTAATTGGAGCTGCTAATTGACTCG
Source organism: Neoniphon sammara (assembly GCA_900302535.1). Lineage (NCBI taxonomy): Eukaryota > Metazoa > Chordata > Actinopteri > Holocentriformes > Holocentridae > Neoniphon > Neoniphon sammara. Next base: position 4,526 of record OMKZ01055367.1, on the reverse strand, counting down.
GCTTAATTGGCTTTTATGTCATCAAAGTTTGCTCTCTGTGCTAATAAGTAATCATGGAGTTGTAAATTACTAAAAGTAAATAGTTTAAAAAGGCAATTTAACAGCTCTGTTAAACAAAGGATAGTGCTGCATATGTTTTGGAAAACTACGGAACCCCTAAAGTCCCTACAGCTTTTTTTTTTTTTTTTTTTTTAAAGCACAAGTTAATTATCTTGTGCGAGTAAATTACTCCGCTTAAATAGCACCTTTTGGGACTTAAGGGGTTCCATGGAAAACATGGCCAAGCTACAAAAATACATGCCAAGAGTTGGAATGAAACGTGGAAAGAATGGAAGTAAATAAATAAATAAAACAAAGCATATCCCTATCCAAAGTAAAACAAAGGCTGAATTCACTTTAAGGACAATATGAGTTTGTTAGACTTTTTGGGGTTTTATTTACCTAACAACATGACTTCCAACTTCTTACGGTCCACTCGAAACCTCTCCTCTGTCCATTCCGGGTCTGGCAGCTGATGAGGTCCACTCAAATCCTCCTCAGATCCGGGCACAGGAGAGTCGGTGCTGCGCTCACTGTTGGAGCCCTGGTCCGACTGCTGCAAGTATCCGCTTAAAGTGTCGCACTGGGCAGCCATTGCGCTGCACAGCAACGTCTCCAGTGGCCACTGCGTTTTACTTAAAGTTGTGTTGAGCTGTAGCAAAGTGTTGTAAAACTTGTAACTTTTATTCCGTCACTTCGCGGTGTTGTTCGAGCTCATTGCAGCGCAGTTGAGACCTTCCTCTGCAGTTTCTTCAAGCTCCTCCGTTTTCCCCCATTAAGCAGACTTCTAAAAATAGGCAGCACTGGTCCACTCGCTATAGGTTCTTCTCCGAGACCTCTCAGCGCCGTACTCAAAGTAAGTTTACCAACCAACTCCTCGGGAAAGTTTCACGTGTCATCCTGCAAAGAAGCGGGACTCCTCCCAAACACAGTTTTTTGAGCAACTACCTCCCCCTGGGTTCCTGAGCGGACCAAACTTTTAAACTTCTGAGAAATTCATTGAGATCAGTTTGTGTGTTTTAGTAGGATGTGAAGTGTTCAAGTAAGGGTTGAATCAACGGCACAGTACAGTAAAACTGAAGATATCACAGCAGAACTTTAAAAAACTGTACTGAATGGAAAAAAAATACCAAATTGTATCAAAGTCACTAACTCACTATTGAAGAGCACTGAAACACCGTGTGGTCTTCTAGGCACATGGATAGGCTACTTTGGTATTTTATTTATTTTTTTACTTTGTTTACAATAACGCCCCATGTAGCCAATTTATTGGTTTATTGAGGAAACATTACACATCCTGTGGGTGTGTTAAGGGAAGCAATACAGGAAAGAGAGATTAAAACAAGTGTGTGCAGGCTGACACAAAGACACAGAGAAAGAGGCTGTGAATTGGTCAGTATAGCAACAATAATAGCCTGCCATGAGGAATGATAAGGTCACCATAAGCACAGTATTGAGTGGCCCATGACAGACAGACTATAAGTCCCTATTTTGGCTACGTCCTTGGCCTATTCACTATCTATGGCCATGAAATGATTTATGACAGCTTGCTGTGATTAATGACCTGGTTAGGTGCAGGAGGTTTATAGGGCCCTTCAGGAAAACAAAGAGCATCCCTGAGGATCATTTAGTCTTGCAGTATCACAATATTGCAGCATCCAAATTAACACACAACAGCTCATGTGGCCTGTATCAGTCTCCATCCTGGACAGGAAGCTTATGTTTCTGTAAATTCTTGCACCAGCAGCTCTGAATCTAGCTTCAGGGTGGGAATTGCATGGAATGTAACTAACGGCTTGATTTCAGTTCCTGGGGCAACATTTGATTGTATGAATGTATGATAATGCTAAGTGTACACCTGCAATCAGCTTCCAAGCCAGCTTTGATGTCAGAGCTCTTCACTTTGGTAGAAGTGATCAGTCAAAACAAAATAGGACTCCCCAACCACAAAATAAGCCTATTTAGAAAATCAAATGCCACATGTTGCAAACCTAAGTGAGGTGTTTTCTTCAGTGAGCAAACCTGGGTCAGCATGTGTAGATCTTCACAGCACATTTTGCATCATCTGAGCCCAGGATTCAGTCTAAAATCAAGTTGGGTGAGTGCAGGCAAGTTGAGAGATTGATGCACCTGAATATGAAAAAACACTTTTATCCTCCATTGGATGCTAAGTCTACTTTATCTTTTGGACTAAAGCATACATAGACCTGCATATGTCCCAGCAAACATTAAACATCACAGGATAAGGGTGGTCTTGTGGTTACCAGGACAAGACACCGAACTACTACTTGCTCACTCATTATAAGTCACATTGGGAAAAAGTGCCAGCTAAATACCTAAAAGAATTCTTGTCAAATAGAGAGACCCTTTTCTTCAGGCAGGTTATCAGGCTTAAAAAGCTAGAACTGAGGGCCTGTATTCATATAGTTTGTAATAGCAGAAAGACTGATAGTGATCCAGGATGTCTGGTCAAGTCACATATATCATTGGTCACAAGTCATTGGTTGGTTGGTTATGGGGCAATATTGGTTCATCACAGATATACTGTATCTGCATATATGTTGGTTAATATGCAAACAACACATTACATACTGCAGTAAAAAAAAAAAAAAAAAAAACACTCAAGAACACATAAGTTTATTGTTCAGCTGTAATATCAAGCCTTCAGTCCATAGCTCCATTACTGCTGTTTGATTACCAAATTTGATTATTCCTCGCTTCAAATGTCTATTTTGTGTATAAAAGTTAGTTAGCACTCTTACAGTAAAATCACCCGATGGAACACTTTCACTTTTTAGTTCTGAGAATCTGTTGTATGAATGAATCCCTGTCAGAGCTGCATGGCTTAAGAGTCCAATTGGGGATGATGACACCCAGTCTGAAACCTGTTTGATTCACACAGAAATGGTGGATTGAACACAGTGTATGCCTCTATTGGTACATTTAGTGCATCAAAGCAGGTTTCAGAGTAAACCAACTTATTAGATATTCTTTTACAACCCACATGATCTAAATAAAACTGACACTCCTTACAATACAACTTAGGCAGGATTTATACATCATGAACTTTGCAGTATTATGTATTATTTTATATAACAAAAAAAATGCTCTCAGTGAAAGGTGGAAAAAATGCAGATGTTAATACAGTGAGTGACTTGTATCTCTGTAGGTCCTTCCCCTCACTTTGTGTCCTTAGAGTGAAATACAACATTCAAAGAGACAGTTCTGAAACACATATCACTCCGTAGTCTCCTTGATTCCTCTTTGATATGTCCTCGCCTAAATAAGCAATCTCTTTGTATCCGGAATCTACCAGTTTACTAGAGTCAACAGAGGAGGAGAAGATGAAATGAGATTATGAGAAAAACATAATAATCTAATAATAAAGGCAAAAAAATGTTGGTTATTATGAGAAAAAACATTTGGAAACAGAAATGAACAAAGAACTGTAGTCAAAGACTAACACAGTGCTCTTCACATTACTACTTGTGGGTTATCATCAATGCAATTTAAGATAAGAGCATACTATTCACCAGAAAGATTATTTGGAAACAGATTAGCTGTTGGAGATGTGGTGAGACAAAAGCAAATTTATGCCACATGCTGTGGAACTGTTTTAAATCAAAATATTTCTGGGAGCAAACAGAATTAGTCTTAATTAAAGGAGAGTGTATTGACAGACTTGAAATGATGACAGATGGGCTTATGTCAGTAGACTGAACATTTCATTGTTAAAAGGAAGACAATCAGAATAGCCACTCCACAAATTGGGTCTGAATCAAAAACATTAATATGGAGCTGCCCTGGATAGAAAATAGCCTTGTGTAAAGGCTCAAGCTGTAAAAAGTAAACGCCTCCACCTAGTGGTCATATTAATAATGCAGTAGAGGCAGCCTGTGGTTTGGTGATATTTACAGAGGGAAATATAGGGCTGTGTCATCACATGATGTCAGGAAGCCGGGGCTTTATCATTTAGCATTTACATTTTGGTACTGATTTACTTATCCAGGGCAGCCTGCAAAGAGCCAGCAGGTAGGGTTCCTGTGTTTTGCTGAAGGACATCCATGCGGTTGTTGCTGACATCAAATCTGAGACCCTCTGGTTACAGGACAGTTTTTCACATCCCCTGCAATCATGGCCATTTAAATGCCATTATGGTTTGAAATTTTGTCTTGTTTACCAAAGCACTGGAAATTCTGTCTGTGTGCACGTGTGTGACATCTAATGACGAAGCCCAAACCTGACATTTCTTTCTGTGTTGATTCGTTAATTAGATGAAATCAAATACTGGATGAAAACCAAAGGCACTGCCAGAGGATGGAGTTCTTCCATTCACTCATGGTTAGTGAAAGAGGAAACAATTCACTATTCAATTTTTGATTTACTTTTTTTAATGCAAAATAATAAAAATATACTCTGTATAGTTTTATACTATACAATATAAATCTCTATAAAGAACAAAATAAAAGGGGAAAAATCTTTTTCCA
>OMKZ01055363.1:0-43903 GCA_900302535.1 Neoniphon sammara | reverse complement strand
ACCTCCTCCATGTTCTCTGCTGACTCTGGGTTGGCTGAAATGTTGAAGTTGGAGCTTTTAAAATTTAGAGAACATGCAACAGGCTGCGGTGTCGGCCTATGTATAATTCTATCTAGACAGTAATGCGGGCCAATTAGCCACTTCTTGATCTACAAGTACATCAAGTATTATCAAATGCTCAAAGAACAAACAATGGGGTATAAAGTCACATTCCACATGAAGGGTTATGATCTGTGCTCATGTCAAATGTAATCAACACTGCGGCTGAAAATGCAATCATCATTTACATTTTCAACTAGCATCATGTCACTCACACATCAGCCTAATTCTACCAAAGCCAGCTGTGATTTTACGTTTTACCAAACCCAGAGCTCCTCAATACAACGACACAGCTAATGCTTTCAGAGAGTAAACATATTTTCATTTCAACCATTTCAAAAGGAATCAGAACTGAGATTCAGAAAGCGGGACCACGAAGTGATATTTTTGATGTCTCACTGACTGTTCATTCATGGTATACAAAGACTTTACATTTACTGCATATGAAACAATGTCACATAAACACATCTGTCAATTTACAATTCAAAATTATCTTTTCCCCCTGCATTTTTCACTAGCTAATCTAATGCAACATTTGGGACTGCTTTTGAATTGGGTTGGGATGATAACCTTGGTGCAGCTTGCATGTAAGCATATTCACTTTTAATATCTACTGTGCATCTGAAATGCATGGCACTGGTCCGTGTGTGGGCAATCTATTAAACAGGGATACAACTGATGCAAATGTGTTTGAAATAAGCTAGTTATTCTGAAAAATGAAATACATAACCCCAGATTTCAACTGTGAGTCCTGAGTACATGACATGAATCTAGCAGTATTTACTCCAGACTTCTTTCTATCTGCTCTTTCTTTACAGGCCTCACCTTGGTTGAGAGAGTTCCTGATGCTGTCCTTGAAGGCCACCACCTTCTGGTGGCTCTGCAGCTCTGAATCAGAGAGCCTGGCTAGTCTCTCTGTGAACTGCTCCTTCACCCTGGCCGCCAGGCTGAACATGGCCTCTGGTGGCTGCTGACTAACCTACAGGAATTGAGGTTGTTTAGGTTATTGCCTTGCGCATGGGAGCTGATGTCATCTTTATCAGTGATGTCCGTGATGTTTAGGGAGGCTTGGGTGCAACGCTGCAATTTAGTTTGGTGATTCAATTTCAGAGAGGTGGAAAAAGCGGTGTGAAAGGCCGTTTGAGCATAAAGATGAGAAAATCTGAATACCAAGAGAGCTGAAATTTCATTAAAATCAATGATGTTTAATATTTTTAGTAATACAACTGATTGGGCCTGCCAGATGTATAAACCTGGGTGTAGATTACATTGTAGAAGTGCCATGACAACTTAATTATTTCCATCACAGGAGGCAGTCATCTTTTTATACACTTGATCTATTTAAAATTTCTCTCCTAGAAATGAATCTAGGCAGGATGGAAGTGCTAAAACTACTCAATCAACACAAACTTAGTAATTTTGAGAAAGGTAGGGGGCTCCTGTGTGTGTTCAACTTATTCATGCAGTACTGAGCCAAATAATATTTTATAACTATGTGAACAAGCCAGCTTGTCCTCACCTCTGCAGTGACCTGCTGTACAGTGTCTACAAAGTAGTTGATGTCCCTGTCCAGCTTGGCACACTCCAGGATCATGGCCTCCATTTGACTTATGGCAGAGTTTTCTTCTTCCCCTGTAATAGACCAGCAGCTGCACAAATGAACTGACACACTAGACAAAAGTGAAATTCGCTCCGCAGACAGAATTACTTACACTGAGCAGGACGGGAGAGACCCTGACACAAAATAAATTATAAACATGCAGAGTGAGACTGCAATCATAAACGTACCCTGAGCTTCCGCGAGGTCGATCGCCACATCTGTCACTATGTCCATGGCCATCCCAATATCTGTCTGACATGACTTCAGCCCAGACACCGCCGCATTAACAACACCAAAAGACATTTTGAGATCCTGAGACCAGAGACGAAAGAAACAGAAACTCAAGACTACGTTAAACTGACCTGCACACTTTTTTATGCTAAAGCTGGTTTAGCTAACGTGCCGCTGTACGTCTGACAAAGCAGCGTCTCTATCTATCCACGTCCGCTTGTTTTACTTATAATAAACAAGGAGAAAACTATCGATAAAGTACAATATAACATGAAATACCCGGGAAATTGATAACCGCGGATGGACTTTGACTTCCGGGTCAGATTTTCCAAAATAATAGACCCGACCAAGAAGACTTCATTCTGTTTTGAGTTTCTCGGACAAATATAAAGCGTAAACTAATTCAGAAACACCAATTCATATTTAAGAAAATATTGAAATAAACAATTTGGAAAAACCAGTAGCTGTTATTACTTTTCATTTATTGCCATAAGTCAGGCACAAAACTTCCAAAACTGAGGTTGTGCATTATTTTCAGCCAAAAAAAAAAAAGCAAAACAACAGATTATGAACAATTACATTTATTATGAATTTCTTTAGGCAATGGCACAAAGTGATAGTATGCAAAGTTGGCAAGTCAATTCATAGGCAATTTTAACAGTTGACTTCTCTATGTACAGTGTAATACAAGTGCATTAAGACATTAGTGGTCAAAACAATGAAACGTGTAAGCCACAGAACTTGAATGGATCCATGCAATCCATTCAAGTCCTGTGAAGTAAACAATTCAACAGACTACAAAAATCATGTATTTCCAATGACAAGGCTTCATCTGGATTGTCACAGTATCGTTCTGAACTCATCAAAGATGAAACTGGGCACATGAGCTTCAGCCACCTGAAGAATACAAACATACAATTACTGAAATACACATTTCATAACCATCACACACTATCATTCTCCTCTCAACGGTGTGTATAGCTGTGTTTCATTTTGGGCCATGGGGAAGTATGTTTCTTGCATTAGAGCACATGACCAGAAGATGATTTAAGGCGAGATTCTGTGACCTCCTTCTTCTTTACATTATTAAATATGTAATGCCCTTCATTTTACATACATATCAGGGTAAATTGGCCAAAAAATCCATGCTTGAGGTCCCCTAACCCTTGTTAATGTTAAACGTGTCACTGAAATGTACTTCAGTTGGTCATTACTCAGAGCCTCAGTCATTACTCATTACTCAGAGTGCATGTTGTCCTACCTTGCGTGACAGTTTAGTGTACTTGACATAGTCTTCCAGAAACATCAGTGCTCCAACCACATCAGAGGGCATGTCAGGGATCTTCTGACTACAATGGAATTCAGTTTAAGTTTATATAACCATATCTGAAAACATTTCATAAAAGTATTCACATCATGCAAACAAAGCAAGCACATCATCTCCTCCTCCTTTTAGTTATTTACTCAATACTACAGGAAAAAAAATTGTAATTTTAGCAATGTTTCCAAAGTATCATAGTTTTTTTGTTTGTTTGTTTTGTTTTGTTTTGTTTTGTTTACCTGGTGCACTGCTCCATAATAGAGCGGATGAACTGACCAATGAGGGCCAGGAACTGCTCTGTGTATCTGGAGTGGAACTGCTTCAGCAGGGTGAGCAGGCCAAGGACTAGCGGAGGCCAGTCAACTGGGTCTGCGGCTTTCCTGCATGTCATACCTAAGGAAACACAAGACAACACAAGTCTGGTGATGTAAATGTGATTGCAGCCTTACAGAGGCCACTGCACATTAAAGAAACCCACCGTCAGATACTCTTACACTGCTTCATACCATCAGTCTATGATGTTTTATGCATTCAAAGAGTTATTTTGTGACAGTGCTGCCTTGTCTGCTTGTAACTCAGTTAGTTGCTGCCTTTCCCAGAATGACTTTATACAACCCCCAGAGCCAAATTCATTTGCAAAAATAAATGAAGAAAAAATAAAAATAAAGTGTGTCCTAAGCAATGTCAACTCGTCTTAATGCTTTGTTCAAAACAAACACTAAGTGGTTACAATCAAATCCATCTATACACTAAGTAGTACTAGAACTGATACAGGCAACTGAACCATGAATGCAGCTACAAATCTCATCCACCCCCACAGTTACAAATGGAAACAACAACTGTTGCCTGATTTTTAACAACTTTCTAAGATGTTGCTCTGATGCTGTGATAGATAAAAAGAAAACATCGTCATTGAACACTGGTGGCACTAAACACATCTGTACAATTTAACACCTCATCTAAAGACAAGTGACTCAAGGGGGAAAAATGCATACCTTGGTTTTTGCTGTACTGCAGTTTAGGCAGCTGAGCAATGATAAACAGAAAGTTGATGATGGGGAAGTAGGGCAGGCGCTTCGTGGTGATGTAGATCTGTGAAATGCATAAAACAGAAATTTATCAGACCCTTTGTTAGATCATTTATAGCCACAGAAAAAGTAAACAGAGAAGAGAGTTAACTGCAGATGAAATGTGAGATCGCGATGATGCTAAATCATTTGGGGGGGCGGCAGGGGGCGGGGCAAGGTCCATCTTTCCAAACCTTGTTGAGTGGGTTGTGAATGCCAGCAGCCTCGAGGTAGGCAGTGATCTCATACAGGAGAGTGTTGTCTTCTTTAGGGTAGGGCAGAGACGGATCCTGGTAGTGGGCCTCAATGTCTGCCAGCAGAGACCTGGCGAGTTCACAGAATGGAAACAATAAATCACAGAATCAGAGGGAGATGCAAAATCAGATTCAGGGTAATAATTATCAATAAACTAATTATGTGTAAATTACCATCTTTTAGAAATATTCCCTCTTTTCTCCTGAATGCACTGGGTCTATAAACATAATTTTCAAGCAATTTCCCTGCGGGGATCAACAAAGTTTTCTGAATCTGAATCTGAATAATTACCAGAGGCGCTTGCAGGAGGCACTGTCATAAATCTGATAATATATTTGGCAACAGCAATACCAGTTATTAAGTTATTATATGTGACTTTTCATTCGTATACACCAAAGCAACATAGAAAGTGTAAAAGCCAGAAAACCTGGGGCAACATTTTTAAGCAATGTGGATGTCAGCGACAACATAGATAAGAACTTTTTTTTTTTTTATAAATTTGTACCTTATGGACCACTATATGATAAATTTGGACACCATTATGTTTGTCCATCTGTTGCATGGATAAAGACAACATTGCTACATCTAAACTGCTACAAAACATTCCCATGGAAGGATGCGTCATATACTCAACAACAGAGGTATTAGTGAAGCAGGATGCACTCTCTGGTGATTTCCACCCAAAGTGCGAACAGACTGACTTGTTGAGGTTCTCCAGGGCAGCGGCCAGGTGTTTGGAGTCAAACTTGCAGGAGTAGTTCAGCTCATTAGCAATCTGCTGTCTGAGAATCTGCATCTGACCAACCTGCAACAAATGTGCATTTATCATTGTTTTCATGGCATCTTGTCTTGATTAGAGAATGATACACAACAGAGAGTGATAAGGAAATACAGGTGAGAGGAGGGAATCCCATGCAACAATGATTGTGAATTCTGATTTGAACTCACAATGTTGCCAGTACAACATAATCACTTCAGCCAAATAAAGGTCACCCCATCAACATGTGAATGTAAGTCAGTGTTGTTTACTCACTATAAGCAAGCATAAGAGAAAAAAATGAACCAGTACCTTCATGATTGCCTCCAAATATCCCCCCCAGATCTTCTGGGTTTTGGCCACAGCATTGGCGTAAACTTTGCTGGCATTAGCTAATGAAGAAAAACAAACAATCAAAAAATAGACCATTCTATATGAATGAAAAGATCCTGGTGGCTTATAAGATCTGCTGAATGGCTACCTACCCACAATGCCCTGGACTGGGTTGGCGGCAGTCAACATGGCCTTGAAGACGTCCACCACAGCTTTGTCCCTCAGGATGTTCCTCTGAAGCATTGTCAGGAAGTTCTGATGGGAGAAACAGTTTGCTTGTAAGGCACATATATTCAGCTAAACATACTGTAGGTACATACTGCTCAGGTTTAGTCATTGCTCACATGGCTTCTGACATAAATACAGAGGAAATTATTCTTCAGTACTAACCAAACCGCAAAGCCAAATCTCTCTGCTTTTCACCATGTGATGTCGGGCTTCACGGAGGTTTGGCTTCGGGGTGTGGTCATTCCTACTTAAGCACAACATAGCCATTTATTGTTTAAGGAAAATTCTACTCTCCCATACATTTCAAAGTAAATGAATTCCAGCAAGGACTCGTGTTACTAATGACATTAATTAAGGTTCTGTTCCATTTAAGTGTAGTCTAAGTATGTAAGTGTAGTCTTTCCAGTGAGCCATCATGAACAATAGCAGGACCCTGGCTCTGTTAATGAACTAAATGGAACAGGACCTTCATTAATGTTATTAGTAACAATTGTGAGTGCCCTACTATTTCAGGTAAAAATGGCTGCTGTGAAAAAGATCTAAAGTCGGCCAATGGCAGGCTTAAGTCTACATCCTGTGAGCCAGACTAAGGTCTAATGAGGCTTCTGCCTGTGGAGAGACTGATGTCTCTGCCTCCTCTTAGATGGATTTCTCCCTCTGTGATTATTGAACATCAATGCAAAATGGTCAGTCTTGAAAAAACTCGTGTAAACTCTTTTTGATTCTGTAGGACTAACACAAAAAACCTCATGTTTCAGATGATTAAAAAATGTTATTCTATTAAACTCTATTGTAGCTGTTACATCTCAGTGTGACATCACATCGTCTGCATTTGGCCAACAGATCTTTTTCACAGCAGCCATTTAGACATGAAATAGCAGGGTTAACACATGTGTAACTAATGACATTAATTAAGGTTTTGTTCTATTTAAGTGTAGCAGAGTCTTTAAGTGAGCCAGTGTGAACAATAGCCGGACCCTGGCTCTGTTAGACCTACAGTACATGGAACAGAACTTTAATTAATGTCATTAGGAACACCTGTGTTTACCTGCTATTTCAAAATGGTTGCCGTGAAAAAGGCCTATATTCCATGGAAATAAGAAACACAAACCACAAACTGCAAAATGGACATAGAAATAAAGGTTCATGACTAGTAGTTCCTTTGTTAAAGTCCAAGTAAATGTGGTTAATGCAAAATTATGTTTTGAAAACTTGTTTGTATGTATCAAGCAGACTAATTACCTGCAGCTCCTTGACGATCATGAAGCAAAGTAGACGGTCCAGTCCATTGAGGCCAAAGGTCCCAAGGGTGTCCTGGATCTCAGAGAACAACCTATTGTTGGTCACCTCCTGATGGCTCTTCAGGTCGTACCAGGTGTTCATCTGGTCGATGTAGCACGTCACCCTGGGGATGTTCAGGATGAACAATGTTTGCAAGGGCGTTTATATACACTGCAAGATTTGACAAACTATAATAATCCATGACCAACCAAAATTTCAAGCTCAGGTTCCTCTAACAAGGGATTTTCACCCCTCTATTTTAAATTTCCTAATATTCATCATAGCTTCTTTCTCATGGAATGGGGTTAACTTTATAAAAAAAATCTTACATTATGTCCATTCCAATGATTTGTGAGCAAAAACACACACTCACTAAATCATATTCTTATTTCCCATGCCAGTGCCAGGTAAATGTGTGGCAGTCTGTATTGGCCATAAAGCATCATATTTCAATACAAGGACTGTTTTGTGAGATGGTCTGACAGCTGACATTAATATGGCATACTGTATGTCGTGGTGATTTGCCATGGTTTTATGATGTGTATTTTTATTGTGTTTATTATATGTTGTTATTGTGTGATTTTATTCTTAACCCTGTCTGGAAATCAAATGTCACTTATGGATACTTAGTAATTATTTAGTAAGGATTATTCTGCTGGATCTCGCTCAAACTCAACACTGTTACACATGAAAAGGCATACTTGGGATCGGTGATTCTGAGGATCTCTCTGCAGAGGCGGCCGATGAAGGTGGCAGACTCATCCACAGAGGGAAACTTGGGGATGGGGATATGTGTGGACTGGTACACACTCTGCCAGTCTTGGATCTGGATGGATGGAAAGGAATCAATCAGTCAGTCAAAGAATGATTGACAGGTGCATTTGCAATTCTCAGGATGTGATTAGGAAACAAAAAAGCTTCAAAAAGTGGGGAACAGTCGATAATAAATGTGCAGGTGTTGTAAGTCCAAACAATACTAATATCCTATCCACAAAAATATATGAGGGGTGGTAAGCGAATTGATACATTTGTTTTATTTTTATAAAGACAGGGGTGATGTGAATTGAACACACCGATTCAAAGCAATCCTGTCTTTATCAAATCAAACATGCTCATCAAATCAAATCAAGTATCTTACTGGCTCCTGTCTTTATCAAAGTGTTCACTGGGAGGAGAATTTATTGTTCAACTTGTGAACAGGAAACAGGAAATTCAAATGATCCCTACAAATGCGATTATGTCAAGTCTGACCTTGGTCCTGAGGAAGCTGTTGCACTCCTGCTCCACGTTGTAGTTAATGATGCGTGACACCTCCTCCTGCCAGATTTTAAGGCCATAGATGCTGACATAGTCCTGGATGTACTCAAATGACCTGTAGAAGCCGTCCATGGTGGCTGCCATCTCCTTCAACTTGGGCATCAGCTCACTGGGCTGAAGGAGAGGAAGATTTACCTTCATTTAATCCCATTTTTAAAAAAATTCATATTAGACTTTATCTGATTTATCTTACAGGGTATGTAGGCATCAGTTCTTATTACTTTAAATGTACCAGAGTGAGCCAATATAAATGTGTGGCCAATTGCTATTATGTGTGTAGTCTAGTAAATTGTAAATTGTTTGTTTATGATATGTGGGACAAAGAAATCATGTCTGCAACCATAAAAGAGATGATTCAAGGGAAATAATGATTTCTCTTATTCATTAGTGCTGAAAATTACTGGTATTAGCGGAGACTGTATCTGAACTGCATAAATTTGAATTTCATCCCACATTTAACTGCTGAACAAACAAAATGATTTGTTGAATAAATGCATAAAAACTGAACTTGTGAACTACAATTTGAACCTGAATGCAGTGGCTGGAAACTTGAAATTCATTAACAGTGAATTTAAAATTCATTTTTCTTAATGTCAGTTGGTAAGAAGATTGCTAAAGGCTGCTAACAGTCAGCTAACACTCTATGCCAACCACTATGTGGGCCATACTGTAGTCAGCTAGTGTTGCAATGCCATTTCCATATACTAGACTGAAACATTTGAGTGTCTGAGGAAAAAATAGCTCCTGCGCCTCTAAATGAAACATCAATAACAAGTCATCAATAACCCCTCTCCTGATACCAGCAAAGTAAACCAACAGCGTGTGAAAAACACAGTGATCATAACATCACGGTGATTAATTCATTGACTAAGAGCTAAAGCATCCTGTGTCTTGTAGAACATTTGCACCTTCGATTTTACCACTAATCACACAATTAACTTTCAAATACGAGTGAGATGATGTTAGATGTCTACTGGACAACTAATGTTTACTGGAAAGCTAATTAACAATCCTGACATCAAGTAATGGATGCATTTGCTCTCCATTGCATCCTAAAATGGCGTAAATGTAAAAATACATGGCAATCAACAGGAATAAAAATGAAAATTTGATTTTTATGACGAATCAAAGACGCTTCTGGGGTCTGATGGCTGACCTTAGCCTTGGGGTTAAAGATCAATCCTTTGTGCAGAGCGTAAGCCACTCTCTTCACCAGCTCTTTCCTGATGCCGTCCTCGAGAAGCTGCTTAGGGTCCACCTGAAATATCAGTCTTAGTCACAAATCTACAGGACAAACACACAGGATCTGACAGGATACAACTCTCTTGTGAACCACAGTAGATTGATGTTTACACAAAACCCTTGCCTGGATGTTAGAGCAAAAGCATAATTGATTAATTGTGTAATTATCCAGTAACATTAGCATATCTTCATCCGTGCAGTAAAGTATAAATATTGTAAGTGCAAACCCATTATTTCAGCATCTACCTTGATTATCCCAACCAGGGTGGTTTTCATCATCAGGATCCCCTCAGTGAAAATGGAGATGGCATGGGTGAGTTTAGCCACCTGTTATAATGTGAAACAGAAAGAGGACGTGATGTTTAAGCACACAGACACCAGAAGCAACTCAGGGAACCCTATCTGTCTCACATTAAGTACTGGTAAAGAGGAGGCTGAAGCCAAATATATGTAGAGTGACTGTATTTGAATGGCATAAATTTGAATTTGCTATGCACATCTTGAGGTACTGAATAAATAAAATGAACAAATCAATTCAAAGAGTGAATCTGCAAGGCACAATTTGAAAATGAATGTACTGGCTTGAAATTAGAGTATGATTACTACAGCATTTAACTGTTACCAGTAACTTAAAATTTAGTTTTCTAAATTCAGACAGAGCCCTCTGAGACACACATCAGAGGACTCAGGAAAAGCTTATAAAGATTCAATCCAACAATCTCAGAGCATACTGGTACTACTACTTGTAGTTTTCACAAGCTACTTTTGGGTTGGAACTCTTGAAAAATTTGCAAAAAGAGACCAGAAACTATATACGTAAAAGAGCAAAGTCTAGAGTTGGCCATAGTGGCTAGTGCTGTTGTACTGAATAGTTGCTCGTTTGCCTTTCCTAAGTGCCCAGATGTGCATCTCAAGGAGCTCAGTCTAAACTGAAAAAATGAATGAGTCAAGAAATTATAGTTAAGATAAATTAAGTTAAATTCAATAATATTCACATTAAACTTCAAGCTATATTGTTCAATTATAAAACTTGCCTTACAAACTCAATTTGTTGCTAGCACTGGCCTCTATCCATACCAATCTTTCTGTAAACTCATCTAATATGTAACTCTCATCAAAAGATGTATGAGGTTGAAAATGTGTTGCCTCGTATGAGTGCCTCCTACTCAAGTACAGCGGATGAGTATATATTAAAATAGACAGAAGAACGTCAGGTCTCTGTTTCAATACTTCCACTTTTGATGCTGTACAAAAACTGAGGGATAATTTCTCCTTTCCAGAACGACATTCTCATCAAAACTCAATGAATGACTACAACAAGTTACTTTACTTCATAGCGAGCCCCCAGCTGGGAGTAGTCCTTCAGCTTGTCCTTGTCCAGCCGCGTGGGCACCTCCATGATGTCATGGATTTGCAGCTTGATGATCTTGGCCAGAGAGGTGAACATGCTCTCTGGGATGATCTGCAGCACCTGGAAATGAGGAGGAAAAATTACCTTAACTGAGCACGAGCATCAGCCTATATTTGAGTGATTAAGACAGAAAAGACTGTCTTCAAAAGCAGCTGTTACACCATGCTAATGATGAAGAATCTTGTGTCTAACCAGTGGGAGCAAATTCTCCAACATGAAGGGAAGCAGCATATGGCATATCATATTAGAAGGTAATAGCATCTTAGGTTATGCATCTACCAAGTACTTCTATTTGGCTAGAAGTGCTCAGCAGATGCTTGTACAGCAGCAGTAGACATAACTCCAGCTGTTGTATAGCTACTGAACAATAATTTTCAGGGTGCAGAGCTCATTTGCTAAAGTTGTTAAGAACTAAAACCAAGTGCCAGTCTATCATTGCTACGGAAAATGTGAAAGATTGTTTTTTCCCTACTGTAAACCTTTAGAAACAGGGGCTATAAAGACAGTTAAGAGGAGGAAGCATAACCTTCATATACCTTTCTAACGTAAGCCACCAACTCTCCAGAGTAGAACTGAGAAACACTAAGCAGGTCTGGACTGTTGGCCTGGTTGATTCGCAGTAGTGGAAGGTCCAATGCAGATGCCAGCTGGTCACATAAAAAAACAGTATTCAGCAGTTTTCACCAATAACATTTATCCAAACCAAGGAAAAGTTTCCAGAATTAAACAACACAACAACCAGAGTATGTGTGACTGTGTGTGTGTGTGTGTGTGTGTGGTTATAACCTTCAAGAACGTGGCTCTAAGTTTGGTGACCATGGAAGGGTTGACCCTGATGCTCTCCTGCATAATAGATGTGAAACTGCAGACAGAGCAGAAATCAGAAGAAAGCACAATTTCACTGCAGAGGCCCATAAAACAAAAGAAAAACTGCGCTTGTGAAAAAGCTGTTAAAAGCTGCCAGAAAGAAGCAAAGGAACACATGACTGCTCTGAGTTCAATGAAAAGACAAACTAACTACAGCACATTGGTATTCTTGTCTGCTGACGAAATAAAAAAGCTGACACTGCTGGACAATCAGACTGTCCCGTACCTGTCTTTGGCCGACCATGCGAAAGACAGATCTGCTGCTATCTGCATGCTAATGATGAGCCTCTGGGAGAAAATAATGCTTGCTGTGCTACCATTCAGTGTGAACTAGAGTCAGTGGCATATTGAAAAATATGCCTGCCCGTTAATTACCAATATGGCAGTGATGTAAATGAAATGTGGGACTTATGGTAATTAATATAATATTATAATTAATATTTTTAATCAACAATGGTTTGTTTGGGGTTGTTTAATGGTTAATTTACTGTGTATGATCTATTTAAGATATGAGAGCTATAATTTGTCCTGAAATATTACATTTTTGATTAATTATTTTGATTGGTGGACTGGTGATTGATGAATGGATTCTGTCTATTCTAAGTTTTGTGTACAGCCTTAATGTTTACTAGCTAGTACCTGTCAATGATCTGCCATGCGTAGGACAGATCTCCTACTATCTGCATGGTAATGAGGACTTCCTCTTTGATATTGATGGTGCGAATCATCTGGTGGAGGAACTTCCGAGTGTCAGCCAGAAACTGACAGACCTGCAGGTTTGACTCCAGCTGGTGGAACTCCTGGACCTGCATATCAAGAGAAAAACATTTAATATACACACACAACAATACAATCTGATGTATGTGTACAAGGAAGGAAGGAAAGGATTTTAGGTGTTGAGGCAGTTCTCAATGTGGGAAATAAGCTAGACTTCACTTATACTTCTAGAGATCATATATATGTAATGTCTAATTTTACAATATAGTGGGTGGGCAGATGGGAGAAAATGAAGGCAGAGGGCATGACATGCAACAGAAATCACAAGCCATATGTGCCTTAGTGCACTGAGCCACTAAGTCGGACCCCATGTGTATTCTGGTGTGTCTGCTATTTATATGCATTTCATAAATGTCAGTTGTGTCTCCTCTAATTGGCCATTGTTTTGTGTAAATTCTGCTTATGTTCACTCATTACTTATAGGCCTGAAACTAATAGCCCTAAAGTTATTCTGGGATTGCAAAATTATATTACAACATGAATATTAATCATGTCTTAGTGTGAGTTTGATATAATAAAATTTCATGAACAAGCACAACAGAAATTCTGAGCCTAGGGTAAAGTTCAAAGTTTTGCAAATCAAATCAATTCTTTCATCAATCAGTGCTATCAAACTTGTGGATCAATATAATTACTTTAGATCTTAGCTCCTTACCTCAACAAGGGCCTGTATGAGCTGGACTGTCTTCCTCCCAGCAGCTGTGGAGTCCTCATAGTTCAAAGACTCGATCTGCTTAGAGATTTCCCTGAACCAGGCCTGCAAGTTCTCTGTGGGGAGTCAAATTGTAAAATAATACTATAATGAGAGCAGAGTAAGAATGAAAAAGAAAGTATTTCACAAGTGCCACTTGGGCACAATTTTAGCATGCTTCCATAACTGCCCATGTTTTTTTCCCAATTTTTTTCCATGGCATTAAAAAGTATGACAAGTTGTTGCAGTAAAAACACAACGCTCCACTGTTATGATATCATCAGCGGGTATAGCAGATGCCCCTTTAGTCATTACCACTGCCTTGCTGCCCGTATATTTCATCATATTATTAGATCATGACAGTGTAACTCACCGTTTTTCTCCACCCTGGTGAGGGGTTTGACACCAGAGAAGACCTCAGCCAGCTCAGTCATTCTCTCTGATCCCTCCTTCTTGTAGCTCTCCCATTTGATCTGCTTCTCTGTCAGCATCTGCTTGAACATCTGGAAGAGGGACAGCGCAGATGTTGAGTCGACGAAGAAGGATTAGTCAAATGAGATGTGTAATCAGAACATTAAATTTGTGTCCTTTTCTAATGATAGACTGGCTAGCCATATGCCGTCTCACAGTACGCCAGCAGACAACAGAGCGGACACACCTCACAAGCACCGCAGTTGGTGGTGTCACTTTGGAATTACTTTGACACTGATTCTAGTTTCTACCAGGTGCCTAGAGACAGACATGTGTTTCCTCTGCTTCTGGAAGCACATGTGTGAATCCACTGGCTTGTGAACAAATCCCAAAAGAGCTTCTGGCCTGCGACTCCTCTACTCCATCTCCCATCCGCTTCTCCAACAGCACATCGTGTTTTGTAGCAGACTAAACATTCCTCAGCTCGTCCTCTCATCTTTCTTTGTTAAAACCCTTATACTAATACTAATTTGCCGTTAATTCCATGTAAAATGGCCTGGCATTTTTAGCCACAGCTAAGGAATGATGATGTACATTTTCCAATAGTGATGAGAGACTCTCACCTCTTTGAGTGTGAATTCAAACTGAGCAGTGTCTAGCAGTAGCTGGAAGAGGATCTTAGGGTTGTACTTGGAGTCGTTGATCACTTGTTCTTTGATCTGACGTAGCCGTTTGTTGTTCGGGTCATAGGCTGGAAGACATAAGACAACTCGCCAGAATAAATTACCAAACAGAAGGTGTTTTCATCAATGACATAGTCCTTTTAAAGGCAAAGCCAATGAGCTGGAAATGTGGGCTTAATTGGAGTGGTGGGTCAATGGACTATATACCCCTCCAGTGAGTTTGGAAGAAGAGGACACAGCTCAAGCTTACTGAACACAGCCAGATCTGAACTTCAGGCTATTTACAGGTTTTGGGAAAAAAACATACACCAAGAAACTCATTAGATTTTTGTGTTCCTTTACCTGGCCCTTAAAAAGTTATTGGGAGGTACAGAAAAACATCACAAAATGAGAGTATTAATACTTCACCAATCTTCCACATTGTAAAATCTGCCTTATAGTCTCACCTGACTCTGCAGTGTGCAGCATCAGCCAGCGGATGGCGACGTTGCAGTCCCTCAGACAGTTGAGCAGTTTGGGAATGTTGTCCAGAACAATCTCCTCCCTGAGGAAACCCTCCTTCAGCAGCTGCTGCACCTGAGGCTTCAGGCCCTCCATGCTAGTTGCATAGCGACATGCCTGACAGGTGGGGAGGGAACGTAGCCACAAAAAGATATCTAAATTATCAGGATCAAATTCACCACCGTTTAAATACGTGTCTATCATCATTTTGAACACTACGCCAACCAATGATTTATTGTTTGTTAACTCATTTGGCACTATGCATGCTAGAAAAGTGAAATAAGTCTTTTGAAAGCAACTGTTTCAATATGTTTCCACTCAGTCAGTACAGTGAACCGAACCTGGCGCAATACATCAACCATTTCCCCAGAATGTTAACTCAGTCCCTGGGAAACCACCCAAAAACTTTTTTCAATTTGGATGTTAAACAGTCATGATGGATGAATGTGAACTCTTTGGATACAGTTATAGGTAATTGTACACAGCACTGAGGGGGTGTAAAGTGACATGGCAGAAAATTGTTGAACACTATGCAAGTGTTCAGCTGACAGATATTCCACAGTGAGATGGAAAAGCCTCTGAAACAGCATTCAGACCATGTGACGCCAAAACTCTTCATTGAAACCATGACAAATAAATCATAAAACTAAATCTGCAGGTCCCTGGTTTGCGATACCTGCTCTTTGATGTTAGCTGAGTCCAGGGTGTAATTGAGAGCAGTCTTTGCAGCTTTGTAGGGTTCCCAGGCCTCCACAAGGTTCACTGTGATGCCCATGTAGATACTGATAACCTGCAGAACATATCATTAAGTTGGGTTGCATTCTGTTTTAATCCACTGGCATTACAGTAACCAGAAACAAACAATTATTAAGCCTACTAGGATACCAATGCAGAATCCCAGTGTTTCCCAAGTGTCTCACCCAGTTGTCAGGGAAGTACTTGTCCACTATCTCCCTCATCTTGGCCTGCTGTGTCTGCAGGATGGAGGGGGTGAAGTAGAGGCAGACGTACAGCATGGCTGCCTGGTTAGCCAGCGCTGTGCTGCGGTGCTCTGGCAGAGGGTAGGCAGATACCTGGTGGACAGTTTCAAATTATTCAAGGGCACATTCTGAAGACTCACTAGGCTAATACTCATATAATGTGTGACTGCAATGCCCTGTGTTTGAATCCAGCCCAGCACTTCTGTCACATGGTCAATTAAGGCAAAATGCAATATCTCTCTATATAAATACCTTCAATGGGTTTAAAGTGCAAATATGGAACACAAAATTGTGCAGACAATTGCAAATATGGAAAAATATACTGTACATATCTGAAAGTGATTTCAAATATTTACATTTCACTTCAATTTTCTTGGCTAACACTTCTCAGACTGAACACATCCGTTGCGAGATAAAATAAATTACCTCCTCAGTTTCTTTCAAGCATTCAAAATTTACTCAACTACTATATTTCCTTTAGATATGCCTTAAAATGTTTAAGTTCAAGCAAATGCAGTCTGTGATAGTTAATGGACTAGGCCATAACGATGCCCTTGGCATAGAAAATGCATCTTGAGTAATCGGATTAGCTATCCAATTGTGTCTAACCACATAAAAATCCAAGTGCAAACACACCCAAGAAGCATCTGTGGTTTGATGAATCAGATTTCAAATGCTTCTTGTATGTGTTTACACTTCGATTTTTATGTAATTAGACACAATCAGATAGTTATTCATCTGATTACTCAAGATGTATTTGCCAAGTCAAAACCGTTCCAATGACAACAAAAAATGTAGCTCCATCAAAGGGGAAAAATCTTTTATTTCATTTATTCAATATCAAGAGCCAAAGTTTAAAGATACATTAAAACCAACAGTCTCTCACCTGGTTGTAGATGTCATCTGAGCGCAGCCTCCCAATGACCATGCTGATGAAAGTAGGGCTGATGGGAACCCTCTGGAAGTAGCTCTCTGGGTAATTGGCTGGCCGTTTGGCTCCAGGCTGACTAGAGTAGCCGGTGCTGCGCAGGAGCTTGCAGATGTCATCCAGGTTGGAGTCAGCTGATGAACGGGCAGCACTGGACAAGAGAACGTGACATAATGAAGCATGTTTCAAAAATAAGTTTACATTTTATTTACATTAAAGTACTGCAGACAAAGGACTGTGCAAGACGGAGTCTAACAGCATTGCAAAAAGAATGTAAAAATGTGCTGACAATGATGGGAATGCTTACACAAGTGGGGACATAAGTCTTACTCATGCTTCCTGGCATTAACATATAATCTGTATTGATAATAATGTTTAAAGGAACAGTTCACCCAAAATACAAAAAATTATATTTTTCAACTTACCCCTACAGCAGAGCTTCGTTGGGAACTATTCTCTGCCAAAGAACACCAGCAAACTATATTTGTCCAGCCCAAATGAGTATAAATTAGCAGCGGAGAGATAAAGTCTGCCGGTGCTCTTTGGCAGGAAATAGTTCCAACGAAAGTCTTCCCCCCTGGGGATTATGCTGGGTATCTGTGTCATTGTTTTTAGAAAGAGCTGTTACTGTTACTGTTTTTCACATGTAAATCTTTTGACGGTTTGAGCTCAACAAATGAATAACCATCCAGCCTCATTGTACTGGGGTGACAGGGCACTGGAAACCTCAACATATCACATAGAAACATGGATAAATAAAATTAAATGTTGAATTATTTTGTTAAAATGACCAAATGAATACTAAATGAATGAAATGATACATCTTTTCTCAGTATAACTGTTAACTGAAATTGTAAGCCTACTTTTAAAACATCCTGTATAGTTGAAAACAAAAGTCTGTGTCAGTCTGCAGTGCTCATATTTGTGTGTGTGGTGTGTGTGTGTTTCTGTGCACATGACAAAATCATATGATAAGACAATTACTAATAAGATGTTCACATGCCATTGTAATGGCAAGCATTCTATGGAGATAATGTGATGCACATTGCTCCCTTGCTTTCTAACATGAATAAAAGATCTGTAATTGCAAAAAAGTGAAAGGCAGAGAGGGAGAGAGAATGAGAGCAGTTAAACTTGAGCACATGCGTTCACTTGGTGCAACCAAATGCATGAATGAGTCAAGTTTCTGAGTCAACTTTGCAGTGAGCGTGTAGTCTGGCGAATGAGTCAAATATAGGTGAATGAAGAGTGTGACTCAGCAGAGAAAGTTTCCATGAGTGTGTGGGTGCATGAGTCACAAGCGTACCTGTATCTATAGTAGGAAACCAGCATCCTCTCTCTGACCTCCCCTTCAATCTTGTGGTCTATAACCAGCAACATGACGCCATACAGGTACAGAGCCTCACACTGGGAAAGAAAACATGACGTTTGTTACTGATGCTAAGAAAGCCTCTTTTTCAGTTGTATAACATGTAATCAGAAGGGCTGGGCAATGCATGAAATATAATCTGCTACAAATGATATTAACTCATCACAATCAAATTTTCTAAGGAGGTCATGGTGGTCTATTCCTGTGTTGTTACAAAAATAAAAACTGTTGTGTGTGTGTGTGTGTGTGTCTATTTATATACTTACTAAGAGTTGCTTTCCATCCTCATTGAGAAGCACAGTCTCCAGGGTCTGCTGAATATAAACACCCTCATGTAGGTCATCCAAATATCTGCAGAGAGGAAGAAATCCTATCACATTCTCTTGTGAAACAGAGTCCCTATCAGGTTTTACGGACTGAATATCTTCTTGCTGCAGGCTGAATAGCATATGATGCCAGGCAGACATGATAATGACAAGGTAACAGAGGTTTAACAAATGGAGGGAAAGGGTATATAATTTTCTAATTTGGGCAGTGTCTGCTATATATCCACACAAGACTATAGTGAGTGAGGGGTTGATTCGTTTATATTTGGCAAGAGGGTGGAGGAGAGGAAGAGCAATGGATTCATTCAAGTTTGTCCCAAAATATGAGAAATGTGTGTTATAATTCTGATCAACAGAGGACATGAAAGGAGAGATGAGATGCATCTTGGACATAAAAGTGAGGTTGAGTGCATCAACACATCAATACACAGCCAGGGACAGTACTAAGGTCCATTCACTGTAAGTTCAGTCCATTTTAGATGTGAACAGAAATCGTGGTTTGGGTGAGTAGGGCAAAATTGTGACAAGTTTTTATTTTTACTTAAATGGGCTAAACTGAAAGTGAACTGAACAGAATCATGCTTAGTCATGTTGTGACTCACCTGTTAAGGTCCACTATGTATTTATGGACACTTTCAAAAGCCAGATAGAACCGAGACAGGATCTCAATGTTGTTCTCTCTGAACTCTTCATCCAAATCCTGAAGCTCTGGTTTGGCTTCCAGCTTCCCCTCATAGTATTCTGGACCCTGGAGAAAGAGCCACATCTTAAAATACTGCACAAAGTGCATTCTACACTCTTGCCTCTCTGGACTTGTACACATGGCCACTGTCAAAACAAGCAGTAGAGCTGTTCCACTCCTTAAGTCCAAAGCAGTGTCCATGATGATCAATTAGAGAGCAATAATTTACATAAGTTATATAAAGAGCCAGAATGTTTAACTTTGTTCTGCGTGCTGGGGAAACTTACAACAGCTCTACATTGCCAAAATCAAATATGCAGTGATGTCAGTGTTTTTACAGGTGGAACGATATGATCTCCACCCAGAACTAAATAAACAATATGGCATGACTGCACTGCAAAATGAACATGCACCATATGCCTAGTTTCATGGAGATTAAATCAACACACAGACCCACCAAATAAACTGATGATTTTTGTATGAAGCATTTTAAACCCAGCCCTGGTTGTGAGTGATTCCATGATGCTGCTTTGTAAAACATTTTGTACGCCCATGCACTGACAAAGCACCCTAATCTGGTGTTTATTAAATTAGGGAAGGGGACCCAAAATGAGTCACAGGTTCACTAGGGTTTTAGATTGAGCTTCGGCTCCAGGGTGAGGCTGAAAAGCTTTCAGAACCCCTGCCCTGGTCTATTCAGTACCTTGAAGTAGCTGAAGTCACAGATGATGTCCCCATATTTCTGCTGGTCGCTCTTGTCCTTGAGCCTGAAAACTGTAGGGATGAACTCAGAGAGGCGCAGCAGCTCGGCGATGATAGCATTTCCTCTGGACACTATCCTGAGGACAGCCTGGCCGCACAGGTTGTTCTCCGCTAGGAAGTCCAACATAGCAGCAGAAAGAGGAGGACGATGCAGGAATAGGCCCCAACTTGACCCTGTGACTCTGCGTTACTGTGTTACTGCCTGGATACTCCTGTTAGATGAGAAAAAAACGGGATGTTTGCATGTTAGTTTGATCAAATAAATTCAGAATAAATGTATTATCTTTTTGAGATTTTCAACCAGACAGACCAGGTTCAAACCCTGTGTTGGCAAGAATTCAGCCGGTTTAAGTGCCCTTGAGCAATACACTTGCAGGGCTGCTGCTCTGTAATATATCAGCCTGACTTGTGACCTTCCTGTGTGGGGTAAGCCGAACAAAAAAAGAACTTCCCTACAGGAAACAATTTCATATGACACTGCTATTTTTAAATATTACTAATACTTTACAGTAGACCCAGTCTCACAGAGTACAGGACTGCATGAGACTGTAGCTAGCTTATGTGGTCACCGAAAAAAACACAGCGCAACAAGAAATCGAAGCTTGTAACATTAAACTTATAAATGATTTGAGCCTCATAATGTTAGCTAACTGTATTCAAGACCTTCTGAGGTCCCTAGTTTAGATAATGTAATTCAAGACATTCGGTGGGTTTTTTTTCAGCACCTACAGACACATTGAGAAAAACAGTCCGTCATTAAGCTTTTTCATTGCTTATGTGTAACTAATAGTTAAACTAGCGGTTAACGTTAGCAGCAAGCCTGCTAGCTATTCTGATTAGCACTGATGCTAATGAACCCTTTAAGGCTACACTCGATAACACACGTGAATCCTGGAGACATGTCAAGATTAAAACTAACTTTTGTATCCCGGTGTTTGGATTGATTTTGCTCCAGGACCGTAAAAACCTACCGATATGGATTTTCTTCCCATCAATTCATGTTTACTTCCTCATGACAAACCACATGACTCTGACGCCTGGGCGGGTTTGATTTTTTTCAGTCAGTGCCCCGGAGAAGGGCGGTTCAAACTTCTTGACAGATCAGGGAGATGTTTTTTAAGCCGTGGCTTAAAAAATCTAAATAATAATATGGTATCTTTAAATAAGTACTTAGAGTTTTCATTGAACACAACCAGTGATGTGTTATTTAATGGAAAGTTGGGCTGACTTTGACCTCTGGTTAATGATTATGCTATCACAGGGCAAATACCTACCAATATAGATTTTTAAAAAATAAATGACATTTTCAAAAGAAATTTGTCTGCTTTTTTCTTCAAAAGGTCCCATCTTTTGACTTCTTTTATGACTTCCATTTGATGCTACTTACTATGATATGAAGCCTATTATAAATTTAAATCAGAAATATTTATGTCAGCCAAAATAAAAGATGGATAAACTATATTCCATAAAAAATAAAGGTGGGTAAGTTGAATTTAAGTGGGTTGACCCTCCACTGCAACCCAACTAGATTGGATGGGAGAACAGCTAGGTGGGAAAAGGTTTCTGTAGATGGCGACAGAGATCCACCAATATTCCCTTAGTTTATCCATACTGGCACTTCAGCACACTGAGGCCCTTAGAGAATAGGTTTCTGGCTCCATAAGGCTACAGTGATTTGGAGGGAGTTAGGTGTGAGAATCAGTCTGAAATGAAATTAATCTAAATTATTATGATCTAGAAACTCTTGGAAATGAATCTACTGGAAATAAATTCAACATGCTGTGAATGGCCTTCACCTGTCAAATACTCCCTTTAACTGCTTTTAATATTTTTTGATGGTCTTCTGAAAGGACTTCCTAGACACTTTAACAGGTAACCAATCACCATCAGTCCACCCCGATAAAGTTCAGTTTAGCTGTAGAAATAGTGAACGTGGCCTGTGAATTGATTCTGGAGTCCACCACCCACTGTGTACATGAATGGAAAAAAAACAACAACTGAAAACGTGGATGACCAGCATGTGGCCTACATGGATGAATAAGCATAAGCCCTGAGTTAAGCTCAACCTTTCTTCATATCCCGGCTGAATTGGAGTTTTATTGCCAATAAGTCTAAGACATTGGCAGCAGTTTCCTTCAAGCACCGTGTGCCAGAGGTTAATAACAGTCATATGGTGAGGGCTGTGTGTTGGACCCTGTCACCTCCCTGTGTGTAGCAGAATAAATGGTTTACTCAGTCTGCTCCTTTCTGCTCTCTCAGTGTGCTGTAATGGAGTGTCCATTTGACTTTCCTGTAAGTTGCATTTAGCCATTTTAGCACCTTTTACATGTATGCTGCCTTGCTATTGCACTCCACCTCCTTCCCCCTAGAAGAATTATTTGGAATATCTCACAGCAGGATGGGATACATGCAGGATCAGTGGAAATCTCCATCATTGTAAATTGGCAACAAGAGAGATCTTCATTAGTTTTCTATGCACACTAACACATCCAGTTGGTCTTCTCCTTAATATGCATTGGACCCTCTATTTCAGTGCATTCATAGAGATTATTTTAATAATCCTTTTATGTTATTCATTAGCACAGAGTAGAGAATGAAGGAAAATGGGAGACAGAGGGTATGACATGTGACAAGGGGAGCTGCATTCAAAGACTTGAGTAACTGTCATGTATGCTATCCCGCTGGGCTACCAGTATGCTAGCTATTATTTCAGTGTATTTTAATAGAGGACAGGGGAGAAGCAAAGACACATGCAATTTAGATTCACACCATGTCTCCTCTTTGACCCCACTGTCCAGAAAGTACAGACTGTGCCCACTGGATTTATTACTCGTTTACCATCTCGTCAAGGTCACATTCTTAGTCGCACCTGGGTCAGCTACATGGGCTTCCTGGGAAGTATCATGAGGGGTTTGCACTAATGAGGTCTCTCTCCTTTGGTACCCTCTTTATTAACCTCCTGGAGCTGTAATGGTTTCCTCTCCTTGTGTTTTGGATTGGTCTCTGTGGAATTTCTGATATCTGACAAAAAGACAGCATTTCCATCTAATTGTTTTTGTCGCAATGCAATTCACAATTATTTCTGACATGTAGAAGCTACATATTATATAAAAATCAACATTTACTGCATGTGCCTACAGTGCGATGTTACTCCATAGTGTTATATTTTGAACACCTCATACATTTAATTCTGTCTGTCACACAGCCAGTTCAAATGACATGGTGACCCTCACGTCACTGTCCATTAATAGCATTGATGGATCTCACTTCTCATTCCCTGGCTGGTCTGGCAGGCATTGACTGGTGGGTCAAGCAATCATCATTTTTCAGTGAAACACATGGATTGGGTGACAAATGATGATTGCCTTTTACCTGTGGGATAATTTAGGTGCTATATAATCTCAGAGCCAAACTGAGGATTTTAGACGGCTTTCATTTGAAATAAACATTTTCACAGAAGGGTGACCCCGAGCTTTACAATCCAACAGGCTCTTATCAGTGTTCAGCAGTAATAAACGGTTAATTTAAAAACCCTTGTGCGTGTGCATGTGTGTGTATGCAAAAGAGTGTCTGAATGCACCAATGTGCGTGAGTGTTTGTGTGTCAGGGTGCAGATGCAAGCTTATGTGCATGTGTCCCTTTAGGCCTTGTGTGCCCTTTATTAGGAGCAAGTTGACTCTATTCAGCTTGGCTAGTGATTAAACCTTTTCATGGCGGGAACTTTCACACCGCTGTGAACTATGTGAGGTGATTAAAGGCTGCTCAATTTGTAGTCAGGTCCCACAGCTATTCTTACTCATTGATCTTTTCAGGCCTTTGAAATGAGAACAAGCCTCAACCCCCGACTCTCTCTCTCCCACCTTTCACTCACTCTTCCTCCCGCTCTCCTCCTTTCTCTCCACTTACACATCAGCCAGGATTTCACAAAAATGTTTAAAATCTAATTATAGCAGCTAATTAGCTGCTATGTATGAGCTGGTATGTTGTTTGATATAAGGCTGTGTTTCCTTTGATATTGCTGCATGCATTTTATGAGGCTATTTTATGCTAAAATGTATCCATGAATACATATTGAGTAAAATTCAATGTCATATGCTCGAAGTGTTGGTATTGACAATATATGGTAATTCATCACTGAGTTAAGCAGAATAAATGTTAGAACCACAGATAATTTCTAGAATTTTTGTGTATTTTTGTGTATTTATGTTTTCCATGGGTTTCATGAAAACTAAGGCCATACTCTCACCAAGGAAAGTATGTGTCAACTTTCCAATTAACTAAAGAAGACAAGAAAGCTAAAACCACAGTTACAAGACTTAAAGAACTCCTGCAAAAGCAGAGATCCAGGAACAGGGCAGGAAAAGGGGGTATCTCCTCACCTATGCCGGGTTCCACAGCACTTCCACGAGGAAGGTCAGGACTTACAAGTTTCAGGACAGATAGCAAAGGCTGATTGCGGTTGTGCTCTAATATCAAATTTGATCAAGCAGCAGATGTCTTTTTTATTGCAAGTCATTACTGCTGTCATACTTATTAGCATATAAATGGTTTCTAGGCCTATGGAGACCTAAAAGTTATTGCATGTGTAATTGAACCTGATCTTCGCTCTGCGATTGAGATGTCCCAACACACACACACACACACACACACACACACACAGTGTAGTGAGCATATTGATGTGCGCGTGCATACACATACACACAAACACACTTAGGCGCACATGCTCACACACAGAGATGTACTTTGTTTTTTGTGTTGTCTGTGTCTAATAGAGGATGATGATGATGATTACCATGCTGACAATGATGATGATGAATAGCTTTGATTTAAACCAGATCTATTGCACTTCTTTAATGGAAACAACTGATATCTCATAAAACAACTCACTTCTTGCAGTTTAATATTCTCACTGGCCTACTGTATCCTGTCCCTGCTTCCATCAGAATATGAATAACACAGCATGAATTGGAAAAGAAAAAGTCTACAAGAATTAACATGATAGGCACCTTGACTGATAATGTATCATCATGCCTTCTGAATGGTCCACCAGTATTACACAAGTAATGCTAATGCAGACAAACACAACATGTTAACAAGACAACCGGATGTAAATCCAAAGCAGATTATAATTTTGTATCACGTTCTGCCCTAGGCTGTGTCTCCACTCTTCTTCATTACCACCGAGGGACAGAATATTACTCTTTCATGGCCCGAGGTAATTTACGCTCAATTTTAACAAGGTCCTGACGGCGTGGAAGCTTTTTGTGGCAGCAACTCAACTTTATGTGGCAGGTCCTTATGACTGTAAAACAGCGTAGAGAAATGATTACAAGGGAAGGAGGCAGAGACAACTTACAAAATTCAGCGGAGTCAGCTTTCTACTATGGCTTCATCTTTAAATTTATGCAGATATTGATCAATAGACTGAATGTTCCCATGAGATTCAAAATGTGGATATGATCTTTTGAAGCATAACAGTTTATTAAAGCCATAGTAGGCAGATAGGATTATTTTGCATTATGAGTCAGAAGTTTCAACCAGGGTTTCATGATGATTTGTAAGTTCTGTGATTTCAATATATACGGTGTATATGGAGAAAGGAGTTTGACTGAAACATTGACAAAAATTAATAGTTTGACTGAAACATTGACAAAAATTAATTAACACAAGTAAGTAGTCCTCCTACTTTCAGTTGGTCCCTTATCTTACATAGTAACACACAAATCCTTGCTTAGAAGCATGTACCAAATCTTGGACTGTATCCTTTAGCAGATACATATAATAGACCTTTTCCACAGCAGCCATTTTGACATGAAATAGTAGGTAAACACAGGTGTTGCTAATCATATTAATTAAGCATCTGTTCTACTTAGGCACAGAACCTTAATTAATATGATCAGTAATACCTGTGTTTACCTACTATTTCATGTCAAAATGGCTGCTGTGAAAAAGGTCTATTAAAGCCCCAAATCCCCTTTTGAATTTTAAATTCCCGTGAAAACTTTTGTCCCATCAAAATATCCATCAGTCAGAACTCCTGTGCCTGTTACTGTAATGGGACTTTTAAAAATATATCTGTGTGGTATGTGTCACTCCCAACACAGGAACTAGCTGTTAGATGTACTGTATATCAAGTGGGCCTGCACTTAAACCCTTGAGGACAAAACCTCTGGCCTTCTCCACGTTGAGACAATGACACTTCCATTCATCACACGAACCCTTCGTTTCGCCGCTTGTCCCAATACACTCCGACGTGATTTGTGTTTTTCAGCTTCAACGTAGATGGATGGCATTCCACATCAAGGCTGTCACTCTCAGTCAGGAGGGCACATTAAATTATCACATCCAAGGCTATAATCTATATAAAACAGGCACACACACAAACACGCACGACCACAAATGCTTTTTAACATTTGGTGTAAAAACGTGTGTGGAAATTCCAATACCTAATTAGCATTGCATTAAGGTTATTAACAAACAGGGAATTAATGACCTCAAACATTCACAGAAGGAAATAATAAATCTCCATTTGGCTGTTTAGTTGCTTGGCTGGCTGGCTGGGAAAACTATGCTGACCTGGGTGCATCCAAATTAGATATTGGCATGGTGCATGTATTACACAGTGGGAGTGCTGCTCTGGCTCAGTCACCCTGCTGCTCTAAATCTGGGCAGTGCTCAGCTCAGCAAACACAATGCAACAGCAGGGAGACAGCATCTCCACATTCTCATTAAGCTGCAGATAATAGCCAGACAAAACCAGACCCCGCAGATGTTTATTATACACCTTTTTTTTCCCCTTGAATCCAATTCTCTGCATTTTCTGTTTATCTGTCCTTATTCTTTACTCATCCCATGGATTTGAAGGGAGGCGTTCAAGTAAGCTTGTTGGAGACACAACTATAATTTGCAGATTGCAAAATAAAGGACTGTCACAATTCCACCACATGGAAAACCCACATGGATATTACACATGGATAGCCCACTTGAAAGCGCTCGTATTAAAATGCAGTGACATATAAACAAGGCGCATCTGATCTTTTGTAGTGGCAAGAGCTGAGGCCTATCCATCTACTTGGATCAGTCACAAGCGGCACTCTCCTAGTAAATCAGTTGAAGGGATGAAAGAGGAGAGGGATGGAAAGAATGCCAGGGAGCAAGAGAGGGTGTGTGTGGGGGGGTGAGGGTAAGGACAGAACAGGAGTGAGAGAGAGAGAGAGAGAGGGAGGGCAGGGAGACAAAGAGAAAGCGAGGAGGTAGAGAATGAGGAGGTGGCCATCATATCCCTCCCTGTCTTTGATCAGTGGTCCATGGGGAACTGCGGCAGCACAGATAGCTGGTCCACAGCTCCTGAGGAACGCAGCTTCAAATTCCTCCTTGCCTCTTTCCCCGCTTCTGCAAAATCACTTCTAGTCTTTCAGATCACAGCAGCTGTGAAAACAGTTCATGGCTTAATACAAACCAGAGAAGAACACGCCAATGCACTGTGGTCCCATTGTCCTGCTGCACCTTACTCACTAGTGCAAGATTATCACCCTTCGGGGCAAATTCTACTCTATTCTATGCTACTCTAATCTATTCTGTTATAATTTAATGTAAACTATGACATTCTATTTTGTCTGAAAATAAAAAGTGACACTTTATTGATGCCCATAGGGAATTTCTCTCTTTGCTTGGCTCCCATTCCACTCAAGGACACTATAGCAGGACAGACGCTTGGTTATGTAAGAGACTGAACCCATGTCCACCTTGAAGGACAGTCTTCCTACTCATTACACCAGCCTGCAGCCTGGAATGTATGCTGTGTTAGTACGATAAAGGACAGTACTCTTACTGCTGCTACTCGTCTATCTTTGGACACTTTAAAACATGGAAATATAGGAGCTAGCTTAGCTGTGAAACCTTACACTGAAAACATGGGTATACACATTACAGTATATGTTAGCACATCATAACCTCATGTATAATGTTGCAGAAGTGAACCTAAAATGTTATAGCAGGCTAATTAGTACCTATATGGCCCTTCTTATTTGTGTTATTGCTCTAGACTCATAATTTTTAAGTTGCGGCATCTGAGTATCTGTGGTAACTAAATGCATTCTTAGAGTGTGTTTGTAGAGACTAAATGTATTCCTATAAGGGCTTATATGTGTTTGTGGTACTCAATAGTGTGTTTATTGGGACCTAATGGTATTTAACAGCAGCCTTTTTTAATTGTCAATGATATTTGTAGAATGATCGTCATTTTTCTGCAATGTTTGTACAGTATTCTACTAAACAATCACTACACTGGTTATTTTACAGGTCCTACAGTCCTACAGAGGAGCATTACCAGCCAATGATCCTGGGTACACGAGTAAGACTAAATTTTTCATCATGACTGAAAAAGTTTGAGGCAAGACGCTCAAGTCAGTTCACAGGGCCCTGCTGGTGAATCTGTGCAGGGGCTGACTGTCTTCCTCTCTCGCTTGCTTCTCTGTGGTTGTGAATGGGTGCAGCGGAAGCCCCGCCCGCCTCGGATGTGACGGCAGCCAATAGAAACGCGCTGTGCGTGGTGGAAGGACGTCACATCATCAGCGGTCGTCTTGGTGGGACTGCTGTGCTCTGCTTGGCTTGCAATCTCAGAGAGCACCTCTTGTTGTTGGAGCTATCAGTGGAGCACTTTACACGACTGGAGCTATTGACGAAGAAAACATCCTCTCACTCTTCTGGGAACGCCGACAGAAAATTTCTGGGCGCTGGGAGAGACTGTGAGATTTTGGAGAAAGAGAAGAGACTGCCTGCCTCTCCAGTTTACATGGAACCAAAGCCACTTTGATGCGAACGCTTAGCTAACAAGCTAACATGGACTGTTTTCATAAACTAGCCAGCTAGCTTGGCTGCTAGCTAAACCAGCTGGAGAAATTCGCCGGCCAGCGGCAGAAAACAGAGTGAACGGTACTTAAATGTTTCGATATGTCCAGAGGAAGTATTGTACCAACGTTTCAGACTGGGTGTGTTGAATGTTTGCGGCTCTGCTGCTCGCCTGGCCGCTAATTTCCAGGAGGGAAATTAGTTAGTGCCCTGGCAAGAAGTCTACACACACCTTGCCACTTGAACCGTCTCAAGTTTGTGGTCATTCTGTGCGATGGGTTTATCAGCTACCGGTTTGTTTTCGTCATGAGCCCACGGTGCTGAAAATGGACGTATAGGGCAAAGTAAAGGTAAACAAAGAAGACTAGGGTCCCACTTTTGATACCCTGACTTGAGCGACTGAATCACCCTGCTGTGTAGAAACTGTAGCCAGAGACTCGACACAACCGCTGACGAGGAGAGAGGTGGATGATCATTATAAATCGCCCACATGCACTGGATCAATTATCGGACTTGTGAAAGGCATCTGAAGCAGAAGGTGGGAGACGTGAACGCGAAACCCTTGCAGCCCGGGGGAAGATGGCGGAGCGTTCCCGTCGGAGGTGGTGAAGCCAAAACTTTGGGACTTCTTGGATTTATCACCAGACATCTTATCCCAGACTGTAGGACACATGCAGGCCAAAAAACGCTACTTAATTCTATTCTCCGCCGGTGCGTGTCTCATTCTCTTGTTTTGCTTTGGGGGGATACAAATCCCGCTATCCAGGCGGGGTCCCAGCCGGCGTGATGACCGCAGCCTCACCGGTTATCACCCCGGGGCGCAGTGGCGGCGCTTCACCGGTGCCATGGAGCCTTTCAGCCCCTTGGACCAAGAGGAGAGCGACGGATACAACGGGCACATATCGCCGAGGCAGAAGAGGGACGCTATCTCAGGCGTTTACACAGGAAAACGCTGCAGGATGGAGTCCTGCTTTGATTTCTCCCTGTGTCAAAGAAACGGGTTTAAAGTTTACGTCTACCCCCAGCAGAAGGGGGAGAAGATGTCAGAGAGTTACCAGAACATATTGTCCTCCATTGAGGGCTCCAGGTTCTACACTTCTGACCCGGGACAGGCCTGTCTGTTTGTCCTGAGTTTGGACACTTTGGACCGGGACCAGCTCTCACCTCAGTACGTGCACAACCTGAAAGCAAAAATCCAGAGCCTCCCTTTGTGGAATGGGGGCAAGAACCACATCATCTTCAACTTGTACTCTGGGACTTGGCCGGACTACACGGAAGACCTGGGCTTTGACATTGGACTTGCCATGTTGGCCAAGGCCAGCATCAGCACAGAGAACTTCCGCCCCAATTTTGATGTCTCCATCCCTCTTTTCTCCAAAGACCACCCAAGGACAGGTGGGGAGAGGGGCTACATGAAACACAACTCCATCCCCCCTTATAGGAAGTACATGCTTGTTTTCAAGGGGAAGAGGTACCTAACTGGAATAGGTTCAGACACAAGAAACGCTTTATACCATGTGCACAACGCTGAAGACGTGGTCCTTCTCACCACCTGTAAGCATGGAAAAGACTGGCAGAAGCACAAGGATGCACGCTGTGATAAAGACAACACAGAGTACGACAAGTGAGTAATTCACACAACTTTGCAACAAGAGACACGCTCTCTCAGCCCCATTTTGAGTCACACCACACAATTGTTTTATTGGCCTGATGTTTCATTTTCTTTTTCTGGGCAATGCACTATATTCATATCCACTGAAAATTTCCTTTTGTTCCTATTTTCTCCCACCTTTTCATGTTTTTTGTTTTGTCCTGGTGCTTTCCTTAAATTACACTGTAGTAATTCAGCTGCTTCTCTTATCCAGAGTGATTTACAGTGATTGAGCAGGTAGGGGTTCAGTGTCTTGTTCTATAACATTTTGACACAAAATATCAACAACCCTCTTCGTACCCTAACTGGGATCCATAACCCTATCCCATGCAGCGTTCACCACATTGGTACATGCTTTGATTCTGTTTGTCTCTGTTAATTAAATTTTATTTGTTCTGCAAAGCACTTTGCTTTGCCAAATGCTCTACAGACTAACACTACTCTAAATATTTGGCTCTTTGCAGCGAAGAACAGGGATTTTGGGGCATCACATGGTCTGTCTTCACTGTGCTTCCATAACATGGGGTAGTATGATGCCTGCATTGTTAAGTTGACATGACAGACTTGTGGCTTTGTTATAGAATCTAAATTCAACATGATTTAAGGACTGACAGGGCCCAATTTCCATGCTGTGGATCCTTTTCAATTGGCTAGTCTATTTTGTTCAACTATAGAGCTGCATTGGTCAATAATTGTTATGCGTCACATTTTCAAATATCCTCATATTTTATTGTGCAAATTGTACGTCATGAGGCAGACATAAGTTGATTTGCGTTAGGGCCACTGTTTTAGTCTAATTCAACAGATATTGCCGATTTACAACATGTCATTCAGCAGTGGATTATGTCTGGTTCTAGTGCTCTCTGCATCTCCACTTTTCTGCCTCCTAATGATTAGTTGTCTTTTCTTTCTACTAATGATTGATAGTCTCTCCCTGACTGAAGTTTCATTACAAAAAAAAAACACAGTCTACCCTGGCTTTCTGAAATACACGATACACAGGCAACAATTTGATACATAGTAGATGAAGAAGTTTGTCAACCATCAACATTTTCCCTATTTTCCCTATTGTCTTCCTATTAGGTTCTTCAAGCACCAGTTATGATATCATTGTTGATATTGTCACAGTCACTTGTCCCTAGTGCTGTTGAAGCCAATATTGCACAACCCCATTGCCTCATAAGGTTCCCCTGTGCATCATCACCCAGTCATACAGTTTGGCTGTGCACTTTTCTGGGCCCAAATCTGATGAGCAAACTGGCGTCTGTCTCCCTGCTTTGGCCAGTAGGATTCATTTCATGTCCCCCCAGACTGTGCTGTGTTGTTACTGGTGACTGTGTGGCGCTGGGTGTTTGACTGTGGCTCTTTGGGGTGGATTAGTGTGGACAAAGCACTGGTGCCAGTTAGGGGAAGCCACCCTGGCCCCTGTTTGCTCAGTCATTTCCCAGACAAACCCAACCCCATCAGCCAAGAATGCCCTGGCCCCAACCTGTGTCCTGCGTGACCCCTTGCTCATCAGGGGGGCCTGCTGTGAGTGACCCGCATGTCAACCCTTTGCTGTGTTGTTGCTGGAGAGTGTCGTCAGTTCTTCAATTTGGGTGACAGACCATTTCATACCCTGTTACGGAATCTGACTGCAATATGGATTAGAGTGGGAATGACTGAGGTGTTTTCTCTCTGTCCTCAAATCATAAGCCGGTACTGATGTGTTTTCATATCAGGGTGTCTAATGTGCTTGTTTACCGTTGATTCACCGAGGTTTCTCATGTTTGTGAATGTCTGTCTGTCTGTGTAGGTAGACTTCGGCTTAGCAGGTTCATTCCTTGGCTCAGCAGAATAATATTCTCCACATCACTCTTCAGACATGAGCTATCTGCTTCCTTCCCCTTCCTCTTCCTCTCTCTTTCTCTCTCTCCATCTCCCACTCTCTGTCAGCTCGCCGCTCGCTGCCAAGCTCTGCCGGGGAGTGATTGCACGCAGTGAGATGGGTGGCATCAGAGCCATAACCCAAAGAAAAATTAATCCCCCTGTCATTAAGTAGCATTGAGGGGAGAAGCTGGCTTTTCTCCTTGGGTATCTGACTAGCCCTCATCGGCTTAGTTTCATTGCGAGGCTATGTGCAGTGCTGTTTCAGTCAGTACATCCTCAGTAAGCCACATCACTATCAGTCAACAGGCTTTGGTTTGATCCCCAGTCCACTGCAGAAGTCCTATTCTATTAAATAAAATCAATTTACTGATGCCAGACCTTTCTTTCTCCCTGAGCTGGTAGAGTGCAAAAATGAAACAAGATCTGGAAAGTTATAGCTGCATTCACAACTCTTAATCTGGCTGGAGAATCACTGAATACACCAGCATCTGTGTAAATAAAGATAGCAGATAATAGTTTTCTGCCCTTGCTTGCATAGTTTGAAAGAGTGTTAATTAAGGAAATAAGTTAGAACACTTCATTTAGTTACAGTGGCCTAGCCTTTAGCTTTATATCTTTATTTGCCCGGATCTGGACTTAAACCCACCTATGATTAATTTGGTCTCATCTGCCTTTGCCTTTGGAAAACTAAATAATGGAACACCATCCATTCAGTCACAGTGACCTGAAAGGACTGCAGAGACAAATGGGACAGGTCTTACCTTAGTATTTATCGCTGTTCTGCTGTTTTAGTTAGTTTTAGAGTGGGTGCTCACTACAAGATTACCAAGACTAGGAGTAATTAAACACTTAAGTTTTCATTGCTGCATAGTTGGTGTACTCAGAGGAGGAAATGTGTATCTTTCAGCTAGATCCTCTAAATTTTCTTTGAGGAGATTTGTTCGGGTTTAAAAAATCTTGCCATGTTGGGTAATGATGACTTTAGAGAACACTACTTTTGGTTGTTGGGGCTTATCGTAATATATATGCATTTTTATTTGCATGTACAATAACATTACTTCTTTTTTCACTTGAAACCTTTTTTTCATCTCTAGACCATGTCCGTCTAAAATAAGTGTTGTCCTCTGAAAACAAGACGTCCTTTGTGGAACCGAAAGTTTTTTGTGGCTAAGCTGACATGACTACCCATGTGAAAAACTGGTGGCACTGATGAATGAATAATTATATGCATGCTATTTCCCCTCAGATTTTTTCCGATCGTGGCTGATTATTATAAGGATGCTCCAGATGCAGTGGGCCCCACATTATCCAACCATAATCAGTTTAAATGTTCCCCATTCCCCCACAAGGTGTTCGACAACAGAAGTGCTTGGACGCTGGCTTGGGTGTCCTAATGTTGGCTCAGGTACAGTTGGAAGTGGCAGTTGGCAGTTGGCGGTGTGTTGGAGGAAGGTGTTCTCTGGATTAATGCACCTCTTGGCACGTGTGTCACTGTATTTGTTTAGGGGATACAGAGCTGTTGCTTGTGGTGGAGGCTTGCCATTTGCCATTTCCAAATACAGAAGAGCTGATGTAGGAACAGAGCCTGGGCCTCAGGTGCTATGCCATGTACTCAAGGCTGAATCTTGCCCCTGGCCTGTTAGCCCTTTCATTTTCATCTGTAATTTCCTTGTCTTCACTTGCCACTGAATACCATTCAATAAATCACAGATGTCAGAAAAGAAAGAAAACAGACACATGGAGGCCCAAGCTGTACTGATAGGATATAACCATGAATTGAATTCATTTTATCACTGAAGGACAGGTTTTCAGACACTGTGGTGTGGATAACGAATTTAGCCTAGGTCTTGTGCATATTGAGGGCAGCACACATGTTTTTATAAATTATTTTTCTCCTGGGAGTAGATATAGGTGTGCTTCCTTGCAGGAAGCTACAATATAGCTGAGTGCTGAAGTTTAATGACCAAACTTAAAAAGAGAAGGATACAGGACGTCAACGTTATATATACAAGAAAAAGATGTATTTTTTCTTGGTTTTTTTTATAATATCAATATGCTGCATTTTCATTTTGATTTGTTGTCTGGTTCTGTGGCAATGGCAGCCTCATTCTGATTGCTTATCCTTGCTGTACTCGCTTGAACCGTGGAAATCCTTTCATTACACTGAGCATTTTATTTAGCCTTTTGGGAGGGCTAGATGGGTGGGGTTTTTGCCTTTTTGGGGAAATCCAAATGGTTACATTATGCCTGACAAGATTGATTCCTCAGTACCCAGAAGTTGAATCATTTTCAAATGGTAATGGGACCCAGGCCTGTTCTGTATCCAGGGACTGGTACCCAGCTGCAGAGAGCTTTCCAGGGGAATGAGACTTGGAGGGGTCAAAGGTGTGGTTGGGACAGTAGTCAAGGAAGTCAGTTGCCAAGGAAATCAATATTTGTTGTTGAGTCATGATTCAACTTTCCAAATGTAGACTGTCTGTTACTTGTTTTCTGTTGTGAACAACACACAAGTAAGGAAAGGTTGTGTGTAGGAGACTGCAGTTTACATATCCAGCTAAATAGGCCTAGCTCTTGATTAAGCAACTGTTTGTCAGAATGTGTGATTTTGACCTGAGTTAGGACATTGGCCAATTTGTAAATAAATATTTGAACAGCTGCAGATGCACTTGATTTAGACTTTTGATGCACCACTGGCCTGCTTGCACAATGCATAAATCAATAACCAATCATAAAATGTTGCCTGTGAAAATACTACTTTGCTTCGGCCTTCAGCCTGGATGAGTCCAGTACGCAGGTTGTTGTGTGATTGTGACTGAGTTGCAGGGTCCTGTTATGCAGTCCTATGGGTCAGACGGTGCAGTCTGTGGTCTAACTGGGTGGAAGTAATAGTTTCTGTGCCAGGCTGTGGCCCTTTGTACAACAAATCCCCCTTATCCTCTCCCATTGACAACAAGGAAGTTGTCATAGGCTGAATGCAGCCTCTCACCATAATGACCATGTAATGGCCATGTAATTCCTGTGTAATAGTTGAGATTTTATTCTCCAGATGTTGGCGAAGGCCTGTATATGTGGGTTGTTGACGTGCTGTGTGTGGGTGTATTTGGAGGAAAAATTCCATTGGTTTTTGACAATAAATTGTATTGTATATTGTTTTATTGTATTGTGTCCGTTAAATTTTTGGCTTGTTTTTTTTTTTGTTTACCAGCCTGTTGTTTATTAACTCAAATTTCAGCTCGTATAGTCTTTATGGAAACAGCCTTGATAATGGACAGAAACCTGGCTTTATGTAGCTTAAGTCCTTCACTACCCACTTCTTCACTGAGCTCGTTTAGTTTCTGTTAGAGCAGTTGGAATGGGGAATGTGCCAGTTAGCTATAGGCTCTTAAACGAAGGGGGGCTTTCTTTATTTACCCGAGATTTCTGCATTCCTTCGGTGTTGTGATGAACGTAGCTCATCCACTTGATGAGACAGACTCGCACATCCACAATACCAGCAACAAGGACTGTCAGCGATGCCAAGAATAACTGGGGAGAATCAGATCAGGAGACAATATTGCATTCTTCCATTGTAAAAACATCCTGTGCTTTGGCTTCATTGTAAAATTCTATAGATTTCTATATTTTGCACGTAAACTGTCTTTTTTCTTCTCTTCTTCTGTCTGTTTACCCCGTTGGTTGTTTCCCTGCTCTTCCAGCCGACTGGTTCAGTCAACTTTTTGCTTCCCTCTCTCCCACTTTATGTCCTTCATACATCTACACTCAGCCACTTTGTACAAGCCTGTAGTATGGTCAAAGGAGAACAGAAAAGACATGGCAGGAGACAGGGCAGATGCAATTTTAACCTCAAACTGAAAGCCCTCTCGCAGCTTGTTTCCAATTAAGAGGCCCTGCCAAGCGAGTGAGTGGAGAGAAGAGAGGGGAAAGATGAGGGAAGAGGGGGAGAGGAAGAATGAGCAAGAGAGAATCAGAGAGAGAGATACAGAGAATACACGAGAAAACAAAGATGGGAAGAAAGACTGATAAACAAGTGAGAGAGAGAGCAAAAGCAAAGGAGAAGCAAGAAAGGGGAACAACACACACCAGCCATCCAGCAGGGAGATGTGAGTGTAGGAACTGGCTGGGCAATGACGTTGGTCTGCTAGGTGTATTTATAGAGTTACAGGGTTTTAATCCTCGGTATTGGCTGAAGCCCCTGGCAGAGGGCTGCTAGCCAACTTGATGCAGACTCCACAGAGCTTGGGGGAAAATGATCATTGGTGGAAGATGGTGGTAGATATCTGAGTTCTGGCTCGTTAACTGTGTGTGTCTCCATGGTCTAGGATGCCTTTTTGGCTGGACCGCAACAGCAGGGCCAGCTTTATAAACGTGATTGTCTGTCACTGCCTGACTGACTGACTGGCTGACTGAGTGATGAAGTTACACCATTGGTCGGCCATGTGTTGGAGTTTGTCCATTGGCTGTTGCCCTTTCAAACTGAATCACTGAAATAGTTTTATATATGTTGTCAGGGGGCATTTACAAATCGGCGTTTAAACAATGTTGATGTAGGTGAATAGCAATTTTTGTGAAATGCTTGTCATAAAGAACCAATTACATATTCCATTGAATCTACATTAAACTAAGATATTCCAATGGATTTTACAATTTTTGGATGGTTTAGTGAAGAAATACTTACATTTAAGGGCTTCTTTCCCAAACTGGCAGCCATACCGTATTTCCTCAAATAGTGGAGACTGCTGGAGTGCTGGCACTTAGTGCGCTTATTTTCCTTCTCCCAGTCATTTTTTATTCCCCTCTCCTGTTTTGTTCTTTATCCCCAGCCATTGACTGCAGCTCATTCCAAATTTATTGTATGCTAAGAACAGAATATATATAGCCCACACAGTCCAGCCATATACTAGGTTTTGAGCTAGTCTTGTTTTGAAAGTGTGTTTCATATGTTCATACATTGGATGTAGGTATTTCTTTTAAGTGATTCTGGCTTATTTGGTCACAGATACACTGTATAATACTTAATTGTGTAGCCTCCTGGCTCATGTGCTTATATGCTCCAGTTAGCCATCCGTTTCAGTGCAGAGAGCTGCTGGCCAAGCAGGTCTTAGCTGCCTTTAGCTGGACAGAGTTGTGGAAACATGGTTGTCTGGCCACTTAGAAGAGACCGGTAGATCACTGAGCTGTGGTACTGTTCAACAGCTGATTGCCTAGGTTCAGTCAGTGCTAGAATATTTTCATTTTTCCCTTTTATCTGTTTTCATTGCAATTTCCAGTCACTTAGTTGGGAAGTACAATGCCCACTGAGGTAGGCCGGTAGTGCACCACTGAGTTGTATAATAATGTGACTGAGGAGTTTCAGTGTCCCCAAGATGGAGTATGTTTTTTGTTCTCCTAATTTGGCATCTTCATCTTTGCAGCTTCATCTAGCTAGCCTGGTTGGACAGAGCTGAGGGAAACCATCAGGGGAGACTGGTAGACCCCCAGGGTCCAGCACAATAGTTAGCCTAATTATGTTGCTTCTGTGTGGTCACATGGGCAGAATGGTCACATTGTTCACGAATGGTCACAAAGTCGCCCTGCCAATTTGCCATCTTCCTTCTGCTGTTCCCGTTGCAGTGTTCTTGGCTGACTTGACCGCAGAGAAACTGTGCAATTGCCAATTTTCTAGCTTCACTTTAGGATGATCCCCTTTTGTCTGTAACATTACTCCACTTGCCATCCTTTTCTCCTCAGTTATGCCAGCCAGCCTGCTACTGCTGGCCTTGCTGAGAAGAACTGGATGATAGAGCAGGCAGTGTGGGAGACTGGTAAACCACAAAGCCACTCTAAACACACATAAATACATAAAGCACGTACCTACTCTTCATCAACATACATCTGGAAATGATACTTTCATGACTATGCAGCAATTTTAAAATGGTTACCATTTCCACTATGCTGTAGTAGACCAGACTGTGTACACTTTTCATGCTTGCTTTACATGTGCTATATGGACTAATACCTTCCGTATCCCCAGGGATTAAGATACAGAAAATGCTTTATGCAACATGCAGACCACCTGGTCCAGGCTAAATGTGTGCACAACGTGGATAGAATTCTTCGAACCGGGGCTTTAAGAGCACTAACCAAACAGGATAACCTTTGAGCTAGCCTGTTTATTTTGACTTGATTCACAGACAGAGCGTATTGGCTGTGAATGAGATTAGAGAATCCTTGTTGTGCTCATTGGTTGTTTGGAGATTCTATCTTGTTATTGTAAGTGGCTGATCCATAGCACTCCATCATATGCCAAACAAGTTGACAAGTTAGTTCATGGACTTGGCCGAGGACTCAGACCTGGGAAAAAGCCACAAGTGAGAAACAGTAATGTGTTTGGCATCTTAATATCTCCAGACACATTATGCAAATACAGCTTAAATCAAAAGCAGCTTAAGTTTTTATATTAGTTCAGACATATTTTATCTACGTTTGACAAAGATAGAGGCAGCTGTGGGCTTAGCTATTCCTTGTTAGTGCAGGCCAGAGCAGGCAGTTTGCATTCAGTGCAGAGTTTTTTTTTGTTTGTTTGTTTTGTTTTGTTTTTTTCCCTCACAAACTCAAGCTAGCTCTCTATGCATGACTGAGTGCCCTGTGATGCCACCTCATGAATACATTTCCAGGTGTGTGTGTGTGTGTGAGAGAGAGAGATTTTCACTATGCAAACACCTTGCAGGGTTATTTACAGCAGGAAATATTTGTTGCCAGAATTAAAGACTGCTTATATTTCCTTCATTACCTGGATTTTCCGAGATAGAAAATGTCTCAGGTGTGTATGGAGGTTTCCATGTGTTTATCATCAGGTTGATGAGAAATGATTTTTTATTATCAGCTATCCAGTGATTTTTTCCAACAAGCTATAAATTCATTCAGACATATGTTTTAGAGAAGGGTTAGTTGTTAAATGTGGCTTTCCAAATATGTCTATATAAGCCTATTTCATGCTTTGTACTGACTATTTTTATATAGCTGTTACTAACCCAGTATGCTAGACCTCCTTTCGATCAGGTCTATCCAGGAGGGATTTTTGACATTTTCCTCATAATGTGACCTCTGTGACCAGCTGGTTAAAAGTTTGAATGCTTTCAATGGGAAGTCTCTTCCTGTCCACTCATCAGATCAGGGAACAACAAATTTGCTCAATTCAAAACAAAATACGCCGTTATTGTTTCTGGGCTGTGGGCTGTATTTAAGTGTCTTTCCAAGCTTTTTGGTACAAGACTTGGCAAATAATGTTCCTTCAAGGA
Organism: Neoniphon sammara; assembly: GCA_900302535.1. Taxonomy (NCBI): domain Eukaryota; kingdom Metazoa; phylum Chordata; class Actinopteri; order Holocentriformes; family Holocentridae; genus Neoniphon; species Neoniphon sammara. The sequence continues at coordinate 4,137 of OMKZ01055363.1, read as the reverse complement.
CAGAATGATGGTAAGCGATGCTTGGTGGTAATCAACATTCAGTGCAGAAGTATGAAATTAGCAATGCAAAGCTGGTAGTCTGATTCTCTGGCCAAAGTGTCTAGTTATTACCAAGATTCGCTGATGCAGAGCAGTCAGGCTAGTAGTTGGAAGTTGAAGTTACCCATAGATGCTTCGGGGTGAGTTTGGAATACCCTTACTAATGAGTCAAACTTACCAAAGGGAATGGAGAGTCTGATCTCTCATCATGCTCAAGTTTAGAAAACTTAAGTCTAGTGTGAAAGTATCAGAGTAGCATGAGCCTGGACACGTCGGACAGATTTGAGGAATTCTCTGAAAAGGGAAGACTGGGGACAAGGCAGCTCCTGACTGCATAGTTTCCAAAATGGGGTTAAACAGAGCTTGTACACATGACTTGGGCTCTGTTACTCAGTGTCCTAACAGAACAAATTAATTTTTTCCTCCCACCTTAATACCATCAGAGATACTTTGCCAGCTGGGCTATAGTTATAGATAATCGTCGGTCCTTTAAATCCTGTGATATAATACCATGCCATGTAGCTGTCCTTGTGTTCACAAAACATTGCAGAGGAGGAATGACGATCCATCTCCAGATTTGTCAGCTATTGAACAGAGACTTCAGTACATCTGTTCTCTGGAAGCTTTATGAGTATGGTTAATTTCTCTGATGGCTCTGGCTGTTTAGGCTCTGTCACTCGGTTCCATGTAGGATTAATTCATGTTTCATTTCCAGTTCCACTGCAGTAGACATAAACGGATGGAGACACATGTAGCTATGCATAAGCAGATGTATTGCAATAAGCTGTTTCCTAAGACTATATCACACTGTAACCTCTCACGCTGCCACTGCTGAAATAGCTATCAGACTACATTGTAGAAATCACCAACATGCTGAGTTGTCAGAATAACACGTGTTGCTAATTTCACACCTTTGTGGTACTTGTTGAATGTACATCCTGCCATAATTTTTTGTTGTTGTCCCCTCCCACTGGCAATTCATTTCCTCAAGTCTTATGTCTGAGGCTGTAAACAGGTTGAGTCCCACAGGGGGAGACACTGGCACAATCAGCCACCAACAATAATGAGCTTTGAGATGAGCTTTCCTGAATGGTATGATAGAGATGAGTTTCATATCGCTGCCTGATGATGTCCATCTTTTGTAATGATTTTAGACAGTAGAATAGTTAAGATTATGATGTGCTGATCCTCCCTCACACCCCTATTTCCATGCCTCCAGTCTCTCATTTTTACATCTAAAAATTGTCTGCCATATCTCCTTGTAGTTTAACACATTTCTTATTAATGTTGGGCTTGGCAGATTTGCCAGACACAGGCTTTTTAAAATCATTTTAATTGGACTATTTGAACAATAAGCTTGGCTACATTTGTACCTAGATGATATTTGAGAGATTTTTTGATGGGAGGAAAAACCTGCTTTTGATTTGTTGCGCAGATTGTTAGTTAGGATGAGCATCATCTGGTTGATGACTACTGTGTAAGAGGGGCATTATTTACCCTATAAGTCTAGCCAAGCCTATAGCTGGGTGGAGAGCTAAAGTAGATGGATGATGCACAGTTTGCTATAGGGCCTGGGGATTACAAACTGCTGTACTGAGGGGGCATGAGGTAAACAGCTCTGGGAAGAAAACAGAATAGTGGATAAATGAGCATCCAGGCTATCATGTGGCCTGCATTGTCATTCTAGATAACAGTGTTAAGTCATCTGCCCCAAGGCACTCTGACATTGACATGCACGTCAATTTAATAGCTTCACTATTTGTGTGCTACGTTTTCATAGACTGCACTGTCAGCCAGAGTGACTGAAATGCACTCAGACTTCCAAGTGAAGACAGAGGTGTGTTGGGCTGACCTGTTGAGCTAAAACTCACCCCATTTACTCACAATGTTCAGGGTTTGAGACTTTGAGTCAAGCTTACGACCTTTTCTGCATCGAACATGTTCTCTCCCTCTTTCCTGTCACTTTCTACTGCATTTTCTAGTGAAGTGCCATTTAAGAATCTGTCATATTTGTTTTGATGTGAGTAAATGTTATCCAGAACCAGCTGAATATATGTTTTTGAGCAGCCACGCACCTCTGAATGATAATTTGTATCATTGTTTATGAGGAATATTCACTGCTCACATAGTGTGCTGCAAGGAGCAATAATACTTAAATGAAGATTCTCTCTTAAGGAAGTCAGTGAGGATCTCAAAATGAAATGGTACATTTTCTCTCTTTCTCAGGCACAGATCATGGTGCTCATTACATCTGATACTGCCCTAAGGGTTTGATTTTTAGGATAAATTTCAAATGTTCTTCAATCAAATGAACAAGAGAAATTACACGCAAGAGTGTGTGCATGCCTTGCGCATCTGCTTGTGGATGTGTGTTTGATTTTCATGATAATTTTCAAATCCTCTTCAATCATTTGAAGTAGATTAATTTTGCTCAAGTGGGTATGTGTATGTGCATGCATGTGCTCTGTGTGTGTGCGTGCCTGTGCGTCTGTGCGTGTGTACACGTGCGTGTAAGTGCCTCATTCGGGAAACTGCCAAAAGTGAATGGTTTCCCAGAAGGGTCTGGTCGGCTACTTCCCCCTCTCGATTGATTGCCATCTCATTTTTCATTCCCAGGATTTATAGAGGGGGTTGGGGGCAGGGCGAATTGTTTTAACATCAATGTCCAAATGCCATCACTCACCAGTTTCTAGCGGCATCTATTGAGTGGCTACCTCTGCTTTGGAATTTGGCCTGCTGGCTTGCCCAGTGACTTGGCCCTTCGTTCAAACAAGTTCAGTATCAACAGGGAAACACAGCTGCTGCAGCCCAGTTTAAGAAGGGTGGACTTTTAGACAAAGTTTGATAGTGTGTACTTGAGCATAGTTTTGAGTGTTTCCAGATCTGTCCCTCTGTCTCTCTCTCTATCTCTGTCTCGCTCTATCTCTGTTTTCTGTCTCTTTCTGTCTGCAGGGTAGTTGTTTGGGACAGAGGGCACTACCATTTGTTTGCCTTGCTCCCTCTCTGTCTCTGCTCCTGTCCTGACAGGCTGATGTATCTCTCATCCTTGGCAGCCTGCGCAGGTGATGTATTCCTCTTGGAATGCTGTGAGAGTCGGGTATGGGAAGGGACGGAAGTGTCCACGTGCCAGGCGCAGAGTGTGGTCCATTCCAAGATGAGCTTTTCCGTTGTCATATAAAGGCACACACCACCATTCCCTTGCTCCTTAACAGATGTGATACTAGTGGGCTGGATTGAACAGCAAGGCAGAAACTTGCGGAGAGCTGCCAAGTAAATTTGGATTGAAAAGGGTTATGGGGAATGGAAAAAAATGCACAAGAAATGGTGATGAAGCACATGCAAGGTTTTGTGGTAATGGAGATGAACAGTGACATTCATCAAGGCTGGCACCTGGGAAATGATCTAAAATCAATTTCCGCACAAGGAAAGGGTATAAAAAAATGACAAAATACACTTTAATAGTAGTTGGTACAATTGTTCAGTGACATTTCAAAAACTACTGATATGGGCTGTAGGGAGCAGGATGTAACCTTATGGCACTAGCTCGACACACCAAGCGTGTTTGTGTGACTTGTGAAGCTCATTTACCCTCCCTTCAAACTCCCAGATAAGTTGCTTTAGGATGACAAGGGCTTTCTCAATTATTGCTCATGTACAATGAAATATGTTCTGAAAGCTACATGCAGAATTAAGCAGCACTCTAAGGCCGAGGCCGGGCAAATCCTATGACTTTTTAATCCTTCAGTCAGTGTGGAGTGGAGACCTGCCAAACCCACAGACAGAAACAGAGTCCCTCAGTGTCTGTGGCTTTTGACTCACTGCCGCTAAATGCTTTTTATAATACTGCTTCTGCTATTATCTCTGTCGGTCCATCAGTTTGGTGGCAGGGACTGACTGGCTTATTTTTGTGCTGCATTAGTTCGATTGTCCTTGTAAGTTCTCAAAGACAATTTTTCGACGTAGCGTCATCCCCATGGGACTTGGTGCTGCTGCGTTAATGAAGTCGAACCTGGCAGGGCTGAAACATTACCAGCCACCATGTTGCGTGGCTTGGCTGGGTAGTGACTTGGATCATCAGATAACACCAGTATGTATACG
>OMKZ01055362.1:1323-12653 GCA_900302535.1 Neoniphon sammara | reverse complement strand
ACTCTTACATAAGCAGGGAGAGCCAGCAGATTGGTGAGTAGGTAGTAGAGTACACGCACACACACACACACACAGTAAACATACACACAGGCGTTAAGTTTGTGCATGTAAGGCTGCATTTGGCATATTCTACCCGCTTCTCTATGAGCCATTATATTAGCAACATTGAGTCATGGCCACATGCTTTTCACAAGTAAGTATGTCTTTACTTGACTTCATCATGTGTTTTCTCAGATAAGGGATTCCAGGTAAAATTGCAAACTGACACTTACAAAACCTGACATGTTTCTGAGCTGCTTCTCTAAAACAGTGTATGTATCCAACAAATGGCCTTTCTGGCCTTTCAAATCTTGGTAAATATGTGAACGATACTAAACCGCAATGACTAAAGGTTAATCCAATTTCATTACTTATCAGCTGTTTAAAATTTTACTTGTGCTGCGTGCCATTTTGTACCAGCTATACCTGTCTGATGGATGAGCCTCCACAAAATAGCCAGCGAACGGGCAGTAGATCCTCGGCTGCAGGGATTTCACCAGCAGAGCCTTGTAGTTCAGCAGCTTCCTCCTTTCAGTCTTGATAAATTCTGCTTTCCAGGCCTCTGGGATTAGACAAATGTAACGTGGTTTAGAAACATCTTTATTTCAGTGTTATTGTGGGCATTGACATGTATGCACAGTGTTAGCACCCCTTGGCAAACCCTACCTGCATTTTGGACGGGACACAAACAGTGTTGGGGATTAACACACAACAAAGAAATGCGTTAGAGTGCTCAGATCACTGTTTTGATTTAGGGAAAAAAAAACATTTAGAAAACATCAAATTTATTTTGCAAAAAATCTGAATTGGGACTTCCTCTACCACCACTTCATCACTCTTGTCTACACAAAAAAGCAAAACTCCAACTCCATTTGTCTTCAGACAGTGTTATAAGGCGAGTAGAGGCGGAAAAAGCCACCCGCATGACGTAACTTGATCTTGGAAGGATGCTTGAGAGCCGCACAGACTGTTCTCCAAAATACATCAGTTGAAGATTAACCCATATTTCATCCATTGGCTCTGTTCCTCATCAGGAGGCCACAGCTGGCCGCTCCATCTGGTACACCAGACCTTCACCTGGTCAGTGTCAACAAATTGGTTCAGTGGTGTGACATAACACTGTCATACTCAATACCCTCAGATCAGAGGAGATCATCTTCCGAGCCACACAAGACACCCATACTGCTCCGGTTACAATTTACAACCAACCCATTAAAGAAACATCATTCAAATACCTCAAATACCACGTGGACTTCATCTACAATAAGCTACAACAGAGAATTTACTTTTTAAGGAGACTCGAGTCATTTGGAGCCAGTAAAGAAATCCTCACTCTATTCTTCTGCTCCACCATACAAAGCATCCTGCGACACGGAGGCTCGGTCTGGTTCAGTGGCCTCTCAGTCCAACTGAAAGCCAGGATTGTACGGCTCCTGAGTGTCTGCTCCAAGGTGGAAAACGCCTTCCTAAACAGCTGCACTAAGCGGACCCTCAGACTGGCTGACAAAATCGCCCTGGACCCTTCTCATGTCCTACATGAGGAGCACCAACTTCTGCCCTCTGGGAGGCCCTTTAGGGTACCGGACTACAAACACTCTTTTGTTCCTCAATCTATACTACTCCTTATCCAACACAGGAGTGCAAAGACGTGACCCCCTGAACCTCACCTGTGTATTTCCCTCCACTGAAGGTCATTGGGAACCCAGATGCTCCCCCAGCAAAGTCGCTCATCATCAAGTCCACATTGTGTGGCAGCTTGCCCCCGTTCGGCCTGGTGCAGTCCACTGTGTTCAGGATCATGTGACCTGGAGCGGGAACAAGGGCTGGACTTTAATTTCCTTCAGCAATTTAATAATGTATGATTATCTTCACCAATGACAGGCTCAATCAAAATGAGTTCCTGTTATGAATCCCGCCAGAGTTCTGGGCAAGATATGCTCACATGGTTAATTTTAGGGTTATGGTTGGGGGCGGGCTTATATCAAAACTGTTTTAGCAAATGGGCAACAGGCTAACGTGATTTCTGACCAGTCACAGTGCATGGGCGCGTCTTTCCCAGAACTCTGATGAGATTCATGACGACGCTTTCAAACGAATCATTGGTTCACATGGTAAAATGGGAGTTAAAAACTAATTACAGGCAGCTGGCACAACCGTGTGCTGCACATGTGAGACTCGCTGTGATTGGTCAGATAATCATACGTCACTTTCTGGCATGAGCTGAGTTTCGAGATTGAGGTCATGAAATCACTGGAAAGGGCCTTTAAATCGAAATAATTGAGTATATAATCTTTTCAAATGCATCTATAATCTAATTACTGTATGTTTGCAAAGGAATGGTTATTATGTTTATGATTTTATTACCACAGACCAATTACATGTCATCTCTTACTCCGCAAACCTGGTTGTGGATTCTGGTTCTGACCCATCATGGAAAAGCACGCACCTTTATATTCGATGATGATGCAGGTATCCATTTCAGGATGCACCCCGTCCATCAGGATCATGAACCTCAGGTGCTCATCGACCTGAAGGAGACCAAGAGTGCAGCTGTTGACGAGAGCCTTTTCATGGAAGCACCATCAGGGATTTTTTAAAATCCGCTAAGCTCTGCACTTGCTCCCACAGGCAACTTTTCGAGATCATTGTGGTTAAAACATTGGATTATGTGGAAGGTAACAGAACAGGAAGTATTGCCCACGCAACCACACTCAACACAAACTGATGCAAATCTAAAAGGACATAAAGGACACTGACTTTCAAAATGAAATTAATACAACTGGAATGAGCTGGGCTGCTGGAACAAGGAAGCAGTGATGCAAACTAGCTTTGGCAGTGTTTTATGGATGCATCAGAGACGCTGTAACTGTTTCTTGTTTGTGTCAGAGGTTTATTGAATTATGTCCTCAGATGGAACTATGGCATTATGGGATTAGACAGTGGTTTTTAGTCAGCATTCACGAGTATTTATGATGTGTCAACAAATCTCATGTATGTCAAAGAGACCTATGCACTGATGTTAGCTGTTGACTGATGAAAATTTCTTTGCCCACTAATGGGACTTCATTAGTTGCAGACATTTGTACATATGTCTTCAAAAGGTTTGTAACCGTGCCCACAAAAACATCACATCGACGCCGTCTTATGTTAAAAATTTCCCTCACAATATTTGTCTTGCTGGAGGTGGCAGCTATGCAAACCACTTAATTGGTTCAAAACATAGTGGACACCCAACATTATATCAGGATTCATTCGCTGGCTGCATTTAACTGTCACAAAATGTGTGCATGTGAAGCTTACGTTTTGCCAGACACCAAAAGGAACCACATTGATATTGGTCAACTTGACTTGGCTTTGCTCCAGATACCTGTGGCAGAGACAGACAGGGTGATGATTCATTGCTCACGGAGACGTCATGACATTTATACTCCCATTGTGGAGACAGTGGGAGTATAAATGTCATGTATATGAACACTGCCAGAGAATAGAATAGTTTATTGTCATTGCATGTTTACCATACAATGAAATTGCTTGTCCCTCGTAAGCACATATATACGTTAAAAACAACACACATAAAAGGTTATTCAGTCTGGTTATTCAAGACCTGCTTGAACATTAGACATTTGACCACAAGTATAGCAAACACTAAATTTTTTGAACTACATATTACACAAATTTAAATGACATCACAATTATACCAAGAATATTATGTCATTGATCAATTTAAAAATATATACAACAGTTATTTTCAAAATATCTTCATTAAGGGGATGGATCACAGCACTTAAATAAAATTGTATAATTGCCTCACTGGTCCTTATACTTCTGTCTGTGCCATACAAACAATATTTTTAAATTTACCTTATTCTTGTAATTTATTAATTTAGCAATAAATAAATAAATGAACAAATAAAAAATAAAAATAGAGCTTTTAATTGCTGAAAGTTAGTAAATTAATTAATTAATTTATTTACTTACTTACTTACTTACAAAGAACAACATATGAAGATAAATGGAATCCAAAATGCCTGCCTTTTATTTTTTTGTGCAAGAGCTCATAGCTCCTGTGCAAGAAAAAAAAAAAATTTTTTAACATGTTTACTAATTTAAACGTGTTTGGAAAACCTGAAGCTAAAAACTAAAATGCAAGCCTGTAATGTCATTAAGATATAAAACTGGAACTGCTCTATAGACAATAAATGGGAGAAAAGTCAACATGTCAAGTTGACAGTATGAGTTTCATAATCTTTTATAGTTATTAGTTTTCAGAGTTCATGGGGTCATGATGTCCTCATTTAAGTATCCAGCAAAGAAACTGTCTGTATTAAGAGCCAGTCAGGGAAAACGTTAGAGCCCCCTGTATTTGGGAAAGTTTACATTATCTCAGGAGTTAAGGCAACTGTTTACCCAAATGTATAGACTCAATCCATGTATGGTAAAGACTGTGCACCAGGACGCAGAGAGAAGACAATTGTTTACCTCAAGCTATATAATGAAGTCTCACTCTCACATCCTGGTGTCACATCCCCGCCTCCCTGAGTTCTGTGTGTGTGTGTATTTTTTTGGTTTATTTCTCTGCTTTTGTGTGATTGTGTGTGCTTGGTGGGTTTTAGTTCAGTTTCTCTCCCAGCCTCCTTCCCCGCCTTGCCCTGCACCCTCTCCCAGCACACCTGTCCTCATCACAGATCCTGCCCAGCCGTCCCCCATCTCCCGATTGCCCGTGAAGTACTTAAACCCTGCAACATCCTCAGTCCCTGCCGGATCGTTGCCTCCTCATGGTAGTTTTTGCCAGTCGGAACGCTTCTAGCCCATTTTGCCCATTTTACTTTGAGAAAACAGAAACTTTGCCTGAACCTAGACCTAACTAGCTTTCTCCTCGTTCCAGTTTCCAAAGTGTTAACATTTTTCAGCCACATACTTTTTCTTTTACGACCAAATTTTACAATTTCTACTGGAGTTGTATAACTGGCATTATACAATGGCTAATTACCTTGTCTGATCATTCTATGACTCTCGCGAAGTTTTTTTTTTCTTCCTGTGCAGGTTAAGATTGAAAGTAAACTGGAAATGTATTGTACAAGTAACATTTACAGTACTGGGGAGGCAAATCAGCTGGAAAGTCCTGCACTACAGGTTTAAATTACAGACTCTGCTTTAAAATGAACCTTAATTGATTTGAATTTTCATTCTCGGTCATTTTGGAAGTGTAGATCTACTTTTGCAAATGTTGTAATTCATTCTAGATCACAATATTGTCTAAATATATAAAAAATATAAAATGTCCTTGTAAATTGGTGGACATTGTGGCCCAGGAGCTCAGTCACTGTACTAACCAAAAGACTGGTCTCGATGTATCACCAACATAAATGGGGACGTCTGGCCTCCTCTCTGCCAAGACCCTCAGTGTTGGGTAACTGGGAAGGATACAGGAAAGGTTAGATGCCTGAATGACATTCTAAACTCTAAAAATGTCAGTTGTCTAAATGTGAACGGTTTAAAGGAACAGTACAACTTTTTGGGCAAAATACCCCTTTTCTGACATCCCCGACTGAGACACTATGTTCGATACCATTTTCACCTCTGTACGTCCACTGGTTCGGTTCCTATGGGTAGCATTTTGTGTTAGCTTAGCATAAAGACTTGATGTCTATAGGAGTCATTAGCCTAGCTCTGTGAAAGTGAAAAAATAAACCTTACAGCAACTCCAAAGCTGTCTTATTTACACAGTGTGTCATGTTAGATGGTCAGAACTATAACTGCTGAACACATTTTTGGCGGTTATAGTTCAATCAATCAATCAATCAGACTTTATTGGTGTAGCACTTTTCATACAAAAAATATGTAACACAAAGTGCCTTCCATCTAGCTAAAATGACTCTTGTTTTTGAAAGAATTTCCAAGATGTGTATTTCAAATATACATGATACACTGTGTAAATAAGACAGCTTTAGAGTTGTAATTTTGTTTTTGTTGTTGTTCTTGCTGTTTTTTTTGTTTTTTTTTTTCACAAAGCTAGGTTAATGGGACTTTTTGGCCTGTTGGTGGCCAGTCAGTTTTAATTTTGTGGATACTGGATATCAGTGTAAAAATCATTTTAGGATTTCTATTGTGTGTTCATGCATCAGTTTGTCTCAGTCTGGTGAAGAAAGTTTAAAATACCTTATTGTATCATACCTCTATGAGCAAATACTATCCACATTTTTTGTCAAATCAATTTCATTGCTTCAGCTTGAACTGGATTGAAAAGATGGAAAAGGGTATCCAGGTGTATGTTACTTTTTTGTTGTAGATTCCTCATGCACACTATTTGAAATCAAGACTGACTTTTAAATCTTATACAGTGTTAGAACACACTTTTTCAGTGTTAACTCCAAAAGCCTCACGCTGACAGAGTGTACCTGAGGTGGTCTGAGTGCATATGGCTGATGTAGATCAAATCCGCTCTGCAGAGTCGGTCCAGGGAGTCTGCCGGAGGCTCGTGGAGGAGCCACCAGCCTCGGGCAAAGGCGGGACCCTTCAGCCACGGGTCCATGATGAATCGCTGCCCTCCTATCTGCAGCTCCATGCAAGCGTGGGTGAGGTAGGTCACCTGAGAAGCAAATTTGGAATTTCACAAGGTGTCACATGTCACCTGATGACGGCCTGATAGTGCTGTTGTTTTTGGCATGTTAAATTGACACAGGAGGAATGCACAGGAGTCTGGTCAGCTAATTATTTATGCCTGTGCTCATTTCCGCTAGCTCAGCTCATCTGCTTCATTCCGATTAGAAAACTGACATAGCAGCAGTGTAGCTTGCTGTTACTTAGCCTTTGACGAGAAACATGACATCTCAATGTAATGTTATGGTCCCTGGATACAACAATGATAATGGGAAGAGAGAGAGGCAAGCAAACTTCCAGAACCAACATTTAACTTATAGCTACAACACAATAAATATAAACAGACTGCACCAAAAATGATATGATGATGATCTAAAAATGATAAACTGACATCTTCGAGTATGCTCTTTGCATTTCACACTGGACCAACTTGACCAGGACCTGTGGTGACAGATGACGGGAGGCAACAACACCGCTGAAGAGAGCTGCTGTGCACTGCAGCCGTTTTCAGAAGCTGGTGTAGCATCAGCCGTGGTGCCGGAGAGCCGCCAGAGGAGGGAGATGGACAGAGGTACGTTGTTTTATATCGAACAGATCAGCCAACATTTCACGTGTTAAAGTAGTAATTATGAAGTTAGCCATATGGTATATCAGAGAGTCTCTCTATTTAGAGATAGCAAGTTATGTTGTTGACAGCGAACAGCCAGCTAATGGTAACCTAACCAATTTTTTTTCTTCCTCCACAGAGTGAGCAGCTTCAACAGTCAATGACCAAGGTAAGGCCATCTGAAAGGCAAGCCGGCTCTCATCTTACAGGTAAGACTTGACTGTATGTTGCTGAAACTTGGAGAGCTCAGAGGAAAACGTGTTGTTGTGATCAGCATTTTAAGGTGCAGCTCAGGGGTTGGAATGCCATCAGTAAATTGAAATCACTGTAAAGTGAAACTGCGGCAAAAAATCAACTACATGCAAGTCACCAGTGACTTGCAAGCAGTTTCCTTACCTGTTGTCATGTAATGCTGTGAGTGAATACAGATGAATAGATGCCACGTGTTGAACAGTCAGCCAGATACATTTGCATCCGCATAAACTGAACAAACTGCTTTTGGTGCAAGTCACTGTCAGATAGGAATGAAAACTTCCTAACAGTTCCTTATTCCGTAAGTAAAACCTGACTAAACCAGTCCACACCTGTTACACTGAGCTTGTAAACAAATGGTAAACAAATGTGGTTATGGTGTGCACATAGCTTTGTGCACACCATAACCACATTTGTTTACCATTTGTTCAACAACAGTAGTGCTACTGCTGATTGTATGAATGGATGAATAAATTAAGTTTTATTAATGTGTCATCATACCACACAGTGGCCCACCCCACATGGGATAATGAGACACATTATCATTACAACATAATGATAATGTACAAGGTAATATAACAGGGTAATATTAGTCATTAGTCCTGGACCAACTGCCCGTTTAATGACTTTATGCTAAACTTTGACAACTGCATTATATCTCAAAACTCTACAGTTAAAACCCTTGGTGTGACTTAGTCCCCAATCTGTCTTTAGACTCTCGTATCAAAAACGCTACCAAACCCGCATTTTTTTTAACCTTTGCAATATTGCAAAAACTCTGTCCATGTTAAAGGAATGCTCCAATGTTTTGGACAAAACATCCTTTTCTGACTTTCCCAGACTGAGACAAGATGTTTGATACCATTTTCACCTCTGTATGTCCACTGGTTCAGTTCCTATGGTTTTAATTTCATATTAGCTTAGCATAAAGACTTGAAGTCTGCAGGAGTCATTAGCCTAGCTCCATGAAAGTAAAAAAACAAACAAACAAAAAAACCTTACAGCAACTCTGAAGTGGTCTTATTTACACAATGTATTGTGTATTACACAGTTATGGAATACACATGTTGGAATTAAAATAAACTAAAACAAATGAGAGTTATAGTTCCTACTACCTAACTTCTCCTAAAACGACTCGTTTTTAAAAAGACAGCTACACATGACAAATATGCACGGCCCTGTGTCCCCTGCACCTTCCCAGCCATTAGCCTTTAGCCTGTGTCTCTTAGCTTTATCATTTTCCCAGCTGCACCCCGAATGTTTGTTTTTTCCTCCTCGTCCTTCGTATGCATGTTTTATGTGTCTATGAAATGGCCCTATTTTCTTACAGGCACAGTACGCAGGTGCAGTGGACTTTTAGTGAGGGTTTCTCCTTGCGTTTGGTATTTTGGTGACCCTCTATGCGTCAAGATGGGAGGAGAGGTGCAGTAGCGGGTGTGTTATCATTACTGTGATGCAGTGGAATTTTGGTGCCATTACCGTCTGCTCAGACCAGGTCAACGGCGCAGCGCACCTAGGTGTGTGTGATTTTTGTGTCTTAGGTTGGTGGAGGCGAGTCCAACTACACATCTAAGAAACCACAAAATCACAGTTGATGAATATCTCGTGTTGGAAAAATATTTCACTACATTGTTTAAGAACTTTTGACGTACGTGTGGCGGTGGTTAAACGTTCATGTTGACAAAACTGCTGTGCCGTGCAGGGAGAATAAAGAAATCATTTCCTGCAATTCTACACAATCAAATACTGTCTTGAACACAATAAGGTAAAAAGCGAAATTTAGATTATAACCAAAAAAAAAAAATCATATCACTTAGCTTTGATACATTTTATGTCCTGACTATTTTCAAAGCAAAATCACAGCTTGGAAATTAACAATAAGCAAGATTTTATAAGATTCTATTTTGTCAAGAGGAGAAAGCGATCATAATCGCATTTTATTCTCTGAAATTAATTTACTAGGATAATATTTATTTATAGAAGTCAGGGACAAGAAAGGGGCACAAATTGTGTACAGATTTACTTTATGCTCTCTCTCTCTCTCTCTTTCTCTCACACCACACTGTTACGCAGTGCGCATTCTCCTTAAAGAGAAACTCATGATTAATTAAGCCAATTCCAGCTCCTAACACAACCAATTCATCTCAGTCCCTCCCCGTCCTCAGATGCTGCCAGACGCATCTTGTTACCAAAATACAAAATGCGCACCGTCACGCCCCCTGCGCACTGGATATTTAACCGCGGCCAAGGCGCATGAAAATAGGGCCCTGAGTGTGAATTCCTGAGTGAGTCTGTCTTCCTCCCGGGTCTCTATGATTCACACTGAATGTCCTGTATATATCAGTTATCAGCAGCCTTAATTTGTATGTGACCTTACATTTTGTTTCCTCTCCAACCTCTTTTGTTAATTGGTCGAATTTAAGTTTTTTCTTGGCCAGTACGAGGGTTTAAGTCAGGGGTGTCGTCCTGTTTTGTTTGTTGTAACCTTGTGGGCATCTGAAGCCTTTTGAGACTGTAAACAGTGATGATTTGGAGCTCTAAATAAACTTGAACTTGAACACCAACAGCACCAGCAACTGGGCACAGGAGCATTAACGCTGGCTGAGTCAACACGATGAAGAACTCAACAAAGAGGCAGTCCAAGAAAGAAATGCATCTTGGTCATGAAGATCGCTCCTCTAAAAGAGATGAAATAAACATCTATACCTGTTTCATTTGGCAGCAGACTGCTAGCCCCGCTCTCAGCACGCCTCCTGATTACAATAAACACACCCGGAGAAAAGCTAAACTAGGTTGTAGCACTTCAGTCTGCCAATGATTTTACACCACTGGCGAATGGAAGTAATGCAGATTTTATTGTGCATTCCCAGCTACAGAGATACGAATGTTGAAAACTGCATGCAAAGTACATCTATGTCAATTTTACACGCATAGAGATCAGGTTGAAAATCAGTGGAGTCTTTAAGCATAACATGCTTCTCCATGGCTTGAGAAAATTCTGCCAGTTCTTATCTTTTAAATTTAAATCCTATCAGATAAATGTAAATGCTCCTGTACCTCCTGAAAGTTTGACATTTTGGAGATCTAGTTCAAGTTCAAGTTCAAGTTTATTTAGAGCCCAAAATCACTGTTTACAGTCTCAAAGGGCTTTACAGGCCCACAGTTTACAAGAAACAAAACAGGACGACACCCCCTGACTTAACCCTCATAACGGGCAAGAAAAAACTCCCCAAAAAACCCAAGGTAAGGGAAAAAGGGAAGAAATCTTGGGAAGGACCACAGAGAGAGGGGGCCCCTTCCTGGCCCGCCAGGAGTGCAATAGGTGCCGACCAAGTGGGCGATTATACAATAAATCAAATAATAATAAAATTTAACATAGTAGATGGAGCATGGAGCAGAGGGAGCGGCAGCAAGCCTCGACAGAAGATGACCAGTCTCGGAGCCGCAGCAGCAACCAGGATGAGGGGATGGAGGTGGAGGAGATGGGTGATGATGATCTAACATTTTCACCTCACAGCAACAGCACATTCTCATGACCGGTGTCCTGTTCTTCTCCTCTGCAATCATTACATTTCTCCACAAGGCAAAATGCGAATTTCATCAAATTTAAAAAATGATGTTCGGAGACTTTGTGCTTATGTTGCTACAACCTTGTAACTAAATTTAGCATGTGGAAGACTTTCACGAAGGACCCTCCCTGTTAGACTGTTATTAGACTGACAGAAGGCTGTTATCGAGCATTGTCAAACACTGCAGGAAGGAAGGCTGCTCTGACGCTGCACCGAGCCGATGCCCTTCAGATGAAGCAGGCTGTTTGAGTGGCGGTCGGGAT
>OMKZ01055361.1:35444-38210 GCA_900302535.1 Neoniphon sammara | reverse complement strand
GGCGTGCAGTTCAGATTTTAAGGAAGTTTTTTTTTGTTTGTTTTTTTTTGTTTGTTTTTATTTTGGTGTGATCATGGCATCATCTCACCACACCACCACCATTTCACAAAAATAAAAACTGCTTCATTAAGGGATTATGGATGAGATGGAGACGCATTTAAGATGTGTCATAATACCAGGTGTGAACGGTGTTCTGTCTCAGCTGTCCACTTTTAATTGGATCACCCACGATGGCTGTTAAAACCAAGTCTGAAAAGGGCCAACCTCTGCTGTATTTCTCTGACATGCACTGCCACTAATAACATGTTTTTATCTTCTTTTGCTTTAATAAATTGTGTTGTGATGTATAGTACCTTGACTCTGACCGTGCTGCTGCAGGACACAGAGGACCTGAACGTCATCACGCAGCTCACTGACCAGTGGAAAGATCAGCTGACTGCCTTCATGTCCCAGCTGAAGAAGACTGAGCACGCTCAGTGTGAACAGATCCACAACATCGAGCGAGGCATCACTGAGTGGCTCGCCTTCTGCGCCGCACAGAACAAGTAAGGATGAGATGAGAGACCAAAGGCGATGATCACACTGACACTGGTTGTTTTGGGTTTTTTTTTTGTTTTTTTTATAATATATTGAGGTCATTCAGCAGACACTTTCATCTGGAGCGACTTACAATGAGAGCAAGAACAGAACAAACTTCAACTGTCAGATTGCAAACATTGATGACCAGCTAACAGTATGGAGGTCAAAGTTCAGGGTTCACAGTCCACTGGCAGCATCCCTGTGACTCCAGGTTGATCATGTAAGACTGAAGTATAAGAAGAAAAAAATGTATAAAAGAGCTGAGGAAAGAAAGATTTTTTCCTAAGACAAATATATGGGATATTTCTGGGATATGAGATATGGGAGAGGTGGGTATGACTCAGTGTTTGTTTAACACTCTTTTGTGGGTTCAGTGTAGCAGGGGAGTAAAACATTCAGCACACTTGCAGGTTCGTTCTCCAAACCTTTAGCGCAGTCTGAGAGCAAATAAACATTCAAGTAACCGCTTCCTCTCCTCTTCTCCTCTTCGCTTCATTGCTCTTATCACTCAACACACAGCTAGTGCAGAACAGCACAGACTCAGTCAATTCTCCACATCTTCACCACACACGATTATTTTAAGCAAAAGATCGCTTTAATACTGGAATGGAGGGGAACCTGTGGGAAATATTTGTCTGGTGTCCTGGAGTTATTTTTATTAAGTGGGAATTGCGTTGAAAAAAAAAAAAAAAGTACCATTTAATATTGTGATATTTCCGCTGTATCGCCAGGCTGTTTTGGTACAGCAGCTGGAAAAGTCTGTGTGGATTCTGGTGGTCATGATGGTTTCTGTTTTTCTGTTTTTCAAGGAGTCCAGACCTAAAATATGAGAAAGTTACCGAGGACAAGATTCATGCTGATTTGAAGCAGTGGGCAAATGTAAGACTGTACTGTGGTCTGGTGTGTGTGTGTGTGTGTGTGTGTGTGTGTGTGTGTGTGTGTGTGTGTGTGTGCCTGATAGTATGATGGTGTTCATGTTCACTGTGGTCTTTAAAATTAAATATTTAACAAGGTACTCTGTGGGAAATGATGTCACCAGAAAAACAAGCCAATCAGAATTAGCCCCCAGAATTAGTTGCGTTGTCACAGCCAGCCTCATCAGAAATCAACCAATCATTTAGAATCTTAAATTTGCATCAGCCCGCCCATACTTTAGCTATCCTGTGGGAGGAGGGCGAGGCTGCCAATACTGCCAGCCAATCAGCAGCCAGTGGTTCATTCATAATGACTGAATGTCTCCAAAACATCTTGTAGGATTCTAGCTGCAGGGCAAGCCTTGGGAAATAAGTTATCTAAATTATTTCCTCACAGTTTTCTTGATTTAAATGTCACAGCTGTGTTTTTAAACAACAATTCAACATATAAAATTGACAAAAATGATGAAAATAAGTTCCTTGTGCTGTCCTGTCCTGTGGTCTTCCTCTGTGGTTTCTTTCCCTGCAGACGCTGACCCTGCAGTGTGAGCGTTATGGAGGTGAGGAGCTGCTGTGCTGCCAGCAGACTCTGGGCGAGCTGGGGCGTCTCCAGGAGAGATGGGTGGATCTGGGCCTCCAGCTCTACAGGAGGCACCCAGCCCCAGACGGAGCGACCCCCAGAGGCCAGGAGGCCTTGAGGGATCTGGACAGGCTCATGTCTGAGCTCCACAAACAGCTGGACACTCGAGTCAGCGGAGAGAGTGGTGAGGGCAGATGCACAGAAAGATCTTTAGTGTGTTTGCTCCTGTTTTTTTCTTAGTTCCTGTTTGGTCTTTCCTGTCTATAACACAGTATGAAGAACCCTTTATAATCTCTAATTCCTGCATTGGATTTGACGTGCAGAGAGCCTATTTTAATGGGTCACATGGGTAAATACAGCACTTCTCAAGTCAAAGACTGTTTTAACTAATGGCAGCCTCGCTGTTTCAGGGATCCACAAAAAAATCATGTCCCTGGTCTGCTCGATGGAGTCCTGGACCACCAAGCTATGGGCAGCGATTGGCCGTCCTGGCGGAATGCCTGCTTCTGATTGGCAGAAGCTGGAGACGGCACTCTGCGGTTGGCAGAGTCAAGCTGATGAAGCCTTGCAGAATGTCTCCAGCATGCAGGCGGAGAACAAAAAGGACAAAAACAAGTCACATGACAAGTAAGAGGACAAGAAACTAGCTTCTTTTCATCCAGCAGCCAAGAACACCACAGGCCTGGTGGTCAT
>OMKZ01055361.1:17944-32944 GCA_900302535.1 Neoniphon sammara | reverse complement strand
ACCGTTAAATCATTAAAACCTCATTTCCCTTGTTTCCATAGTGAGTGAAAGACAGATGGAAAAGAGGAAATATCCTCTCTGGTGCTGTGTTCACAGTGGAGAGATAACCAGGTGGATTATTTCTCTGCTAGCAGGGTGTCCTAACAGAGAGTCTGTCCTTCATCCAAGCATCAAGCTAAAGATTCAATGAGATTATCCGTCCTTTTGAAGCATATTTTATAAGCCATGAGAATTTGAGAGAGTAAGGGAATTGAGCCCAGCTTTGATTTGCATGGCTTCACCTACATATAAATAATGGGCAAAATAATAAGATTTGCATATAATTTCCATGTCCTGACCAGGCAGATTTCCACTTATTGCACACAGTTAGTGAACAGCATGGCATTCTGACTTGTTTTGGTGATACAGTGCTCAAACCTTCCCTGCACAAACCTCTAGTGAATTTGGGCCTGAATCCCTTCCAGCTGCAGGGTTGCTGCTCTGTTGCTGAGCTGAAGTGAAAAGAAGTTTCCCAAAAATGATCAATAATTCATATTCTATTCTATATTCTGTTCTTACAAAATTACTGATAGAAAGCCAAAGATGTCTTCAGCCACGTGTGTCTCCACATTTTGTTAAAAGTCCACACACTCACTCATTTTGTTACACCTCAAGGGTAATATTTCAAGGTAATGTTTTCTATTACTACCATATCTATAATGTATCACAGTGCACTCAGTATGCTTTATGAGTGCAGTATGTATTGTAACAGTGCGTCAATATAAGTTACAATGGAAGCTAAGTAAAAGCATATCATCAACCTTTATGATTAGTTATCTATAAGAGGTTTTCTGACAAATATTATAATGTATTATAATACAGTTCATAATGAGTCTCCTTATGCTACAGATATATTGCAAAGTAAGTTGCTCTTAAATGCTCTTAGTACATTAAAATGATCCATGTAGTATCAAAAGATTTTATTGTCTATTAAGTAAAGTGAAATACATGCCAATTCATTTTTAATTATTCATGCAACATCAAATGTTAAGTGGCATCTAAAATAAACCATAAAGAGCCACAAGGTTTTATTTTCTTCTTAGGTAAAGTGATAATGTTTAGAGATAAAACATTAAACTACTGAAGTGATTAAAAGTAGTGTTGATATTGAGTATTGATACTCAATATACTCAGCTACTAAGCATGATCAAGGATTATATTCTCATGGCTTTATGAGTGCATTATAATTCATGTTGAGTGCTGTTTAAGGTGCTGTAGATCTGTCAGTCATAGAAACTGATACTAATAAATCCTAATTATTTAATGGCCATGATGATGCTGATAAATATGATAGCAGTGGCAGTGATGATACTCTTGGTTCTTCACAGATCGCTGATGAATGTCATGAAGACCAAGAACAACAAGAGCTATCTCAGGTATCATTACAGTTTGTATGAAATATGAATAATTAAATTTAGCCCACAGACGTGTAAGAAAAGGCAGGATAAAGCCCTGGAGTGGGGCATGGTTAAAGTTTTTTTTCATGTTTATTTCTCTTATTCTTTATTGTTTTCTGTTGAATGTTTTTATTTTATATGTGTATAGTTTATCCTACATGTTTACCTATTCTATGCACGTGTGTCTACCTGTGTCTAACAATAAGACAACAGTGTTGGTGTTGTTCTGCAGGATGGTCATGAGAGCCTGGTCATGAAGCTGATTGGGCACGATGGAAACATCACAGAGAGCATGCTGGGAGAGAGCAGTGTGCGGCTGGATGAGGTCAGACAGTAACTTCTCACATCTCATTGTTTATTGCGTATAAAATGCGGAACCACAGGGTGAACAGGATCAATCAATGTGACATTTTATATACTGAATATGGATACAAGCACTTTTGTGCTCTGATTTTTCTGTCATTTAATACATTCTTTTTCAGCACTTATTCACTTTAACATTTGAACACTTTATCAGTGGATAAAGTCAGAATGCATTTTCCCGATTAACCTGTATGAAGCATTTGAATGTTGTAGCTCTAACTGCTCTATATACTGTTGGCTAGTTTACACTCTAACAATGCATCACATTTGATGTTTTGCATGGATAAACACTTTTCTGCAAAGTAACTAGTAACTGTAGCCATCAGATAAACACAGTGGAGTAAAACTTACATTTTGAAATGGAGTAAAAATATAAAGTCTCACAAAATGGAAACATTCAAATAAAGTGCCAGTACATCAAAATTATGCTCACGTACAGCACTTGAGAATGAAATGCATTTTTGTCAATTACCACTTTCGCCTGTAAGTTAAAAGAAAAGCAGTAACATATCTCAAAATTGATGTGTATGCCTGTTCCATCTGTGGTGCCTCGCCTTAAAAAACAACCTTACATCATCATGAGTACAGACATAATATGTATGGGTAGGAATCAAACCCCCAACCCTGAAATTTAGCGTTTGAGCTCCAAACGAACACAAGCTCTTAACCTGAATATGCATATCATGAAGACCTGCACAGTAAGATCTGTTTTCTGAGAGAGAACAAAAAACTTAACACTATAACTTTTCTGGTTAACCAAGTCTGTCTGTCTGTCTGTTTGTCTCTCTGTCTGTCTGTCTGTGTGTCTGCCTGTCTGTGTGTGTGTGTGTCTGTTAGACTGAGGAGCTGGTTGTGTCTCCAGCTACTGACGAAGCCCAGAAAGGTTTCAGTGCTCTGGCCACAGTGGGTTTACTGCAGAGGGAACTGCAGTAAGTTTACCTTCACGTCTTCTACTGATGAGCAGACCTTTGACTTTTTAATGTGTATTTGCATTTTAAGAATAATATTACCAACAGTCTGTTAATAAAACTTTTTCATAGTGGTTTACAAGGTAATAATCTATGATTTTATTCCATATATATTGTCAGTTTTATAGCTCTTCATGCCCAACTGCTGTAACACAGCCAGCAAGCATGAATCAGATAGCCATAATTTCTACTGAACAGAACAAACTAATTTATGACTGTAGTTTTTCACTCAGAAGCTTTGAATGCCTGTAATCAACTCCTCCTTTTTGCATAACTAGTGTTCATTAAAGGGTGATGAAACCCCAAATCCTTGGCAGAAAAACATTGTTGCAGTGACTGGGTTGAAAACTCTGCTGCACGACCTGCACCTAGCATCACTGTTGGGTTTGGTTGTTAAGTGTTGCTCTGCTGCATTTGTGACCACACCCAACAGTGATGTACCACTGTAGGATGTGCAAACTTACATCACTACAGCAAAGTAAAAATATCAACCACTAGATGCCTGAAAAAAATTGGATTTTCTAGATTTTCTGGGTTTCATGCCCCTTTAAACAAATTACATCAGCAGGGAAACAGCCTAACTTTCCCCGGTCACTCAGATCTGCAGGAAATAAAAACCATTTCTGTTGACTTCTGTTGAGAACACACAGTAAGAAGTTCCCATGCCACAGTAACCTGTTTAATATCCTAACCAGGCTTCTTACATTAAAGGATCTTACCTAAGGAGCTCCTGAGTTACTCTGGTCTCTATTTGCCTGTCAGTGCTGCAGAGGTCCGGGTTCAGAGTGCTGAGCAGCGAGCCCTGAAGGCCGAGGAGGCCCTCCAGTTAGCGCTGGAGAAGATCCAGGACCTGGAGAGACAACTGCAGGGACGCTCCAGTCTGGAGCCCAAAGGTAGGAGAGTCTCTTCACTGTCACATCTTAAACTGACAGATCAACTGAAGTAATTAGAACAGGCTGGTACTTCTTGGCCCTGAAGAAATGTTTAAGTCCAGTTATGTTTTATCACACAATGAAAGGTCTCTTTGTGCTGCAACTCCACTCTTAGATTAATCCTCTTAGATTTGATCCTAGTGTCTTTTTTTCTCTTATTCTTCTTCATGACCTATGCTCAATCAAATGTGCATTGTTTGTCTGGTTCTTAATTTTGGTCGATGTCTCTCTGTGATCATGTTGCAGTGACTAAAAAAACACCAGAACCTTCTCCATCAGCGGTAACAAACACAGCTCCTCCAAAGAAACCCACCTCTGAAGCCAAACCAGGCAGCAGCACCAAGAAGACCAAGAAACGCTGACATGGCATCAGATCAGGAGACGGTACAACTCTGAATGGGACTATCCAATAAATGTTGAGTGAGTTGTTGAGTCTGACAGCTTTTAGGTGTCTGTCTATTGTATGTGTTCTCTATCGTGACAAAACCAAAGAGGAATTTCTTTCCTGTGCGACATACCTCCCACCATCACTGTCGGACAGATAATCCACTGTCGTACTGTGGCTTTTATATGCCAGTTACCAAAACCTCTAAGATCGTACACGTTCATAAAAATAAAAACAGGAGAAATCAAGATAGTTCAGTGGCCAGTCTTTGGTCAGATTGCTTGGCTGAAGCTGTCGGTTGTATAAGTATGTATTTTACCTAATAATGATGTCTTAGATGGTTTGTCTTATTTTTTTAATCCTTTGACTTTTTATGCTTCAACTTTTCAGACTTTCGCAGACTTTAATTTCTGGATTGAATTTAAAGACTTAAAGAGATGCAATAAATTTTTATTGTATTGTACAGTATGCCCAGACTGGGTAATATTACTGTCAAATAGACCCATCACTTTATAGCGCTTCACAACAACAAATTACATATCACAATATGTGAAATAGGATTGGATTAGGAACTACCTGAAGCTACCTTCAGTGTTGAGTCTCATCACAGTAAAACAACCAAGTTCCAGGGCACAGCAAATTCTTCAGGAAAATGTCACACAAAGCTTCATGTGATCTGAGTATCAGTATAAGATCATACAAGCACCAGCAAACAAAATTAACTGGAGGATTTAGCTCTAATTGTGTTAGCTTGGAGGAAAACATTTGATTATAAACTCATTAGCGCTCAAATTGTATTGAAGTAAACAATCATTCTGGTTGACAGCTCCCACACAATTAAAATGTCCAAGCCCAAGTTGAGAACCACCATCTCACAGTTATCTTGCCATGTGTTGTAAGCTATCCAAGGAAATGAAAAGGTAAAAAATAATCTACACTAGGTCCACAGTTCTGAACAGACACTCCATTAAAACCGTGACTTTATTATGGAATTAAAAAATCTTAATTTCCAGAAGAACTTTCACCGGACACACTGGTGGCATGAAAAGACAGGATTTAATCATTTGGCTGAAGCTTTTATCTAGATCAACTTCCACTGAGGTCAACAGTAGACTATCCCTCAATTCCTAGATCATCAAAACTGCAAGCAAGGAGCAGGAACAAGAACCGCAGAGGTCAAAGGTCAGAGTTCACAGCACTGTCACTGTAGATCGAACAAATATTCCTGCAAACTGAGAATGCACACGGGTGATAGAGAAGTACTAGAGGGAAAAATTAGAGCTGCGGGAGGGTTGAACATGACAGGAACCATGACTTTAAAACCACCAAATAGGTTCAGTTTCTAATAGAGAGGGTGTTCATGGTACACACAATTTGCTCTCATACACCATGACAATAAGAAGGAACATTTCATCTTTTAACGGTCTGTCTCTGTCACATCATGGGTGAGTCTGTCTCCGCCTCCCCCTCCCGGATGTGCTCCGACTCCTTCACCTCTCCCTCTCCCTCTGTGGTGAGAGGAGGAGGAGGAGGAGGGGGAGGCGGTGGCGGTAGGGGTGAGAGGTCAGGGGTCAGGGTGAGGAGGTCGGAGGGCAGCGGGAGGACCAGGGCGGGGTGGAAGAGGTGGAGGGAGGGCCTCAACACTTCCCAGGCAGCTCTCTCTCCTTCTGCCGCTTTCACCTGGAGGAGAGCGGAGGAGTTTTGACTGTGGAGAACCACATTTTCTGTATAAAGCAGCTTTCACAAAGGAAGCGTTAACTGAACCCTAAAAACACTAAAGGCCTTTGTTTTCCATTGACTTACACCGTGCAAAAAAATGGATTTACACATTCACTGCAGACAATTTTCAACAGTGATAAAGGGTTAACATTAAAGGCTTTGTGTAGTCTAATAATCTCTTGTAAACTGTTTTTATTAAAGATTGATTTTTCTAGTTTCTTCTACTGTATTTAAGCTTGTTTTAAAGAGTAACTAAACCCAGATCAAAATCTTGTGGCGGACAGCAGGTGATGTCACCACCCATAAAGTGCTGACATCATCTGCCACCAGAGACCAGGCACCCTGCTTTTCACTATTAGATATCAGGCTTGATAGAGAAGTGGGCTTGGGGTTTAATAACTCTCTAAAGAGTGGGTTACAAATAATATTAATGATAATGTTTGTGAGTTCAATTTTACTTTGCTGTGTCATGTTCTCTATCAGTGGTGCTAATGTTCATGCCTAGATAAATAATGAGCAAATACAGACGCTGTCTTTAACACAGACATAAGACTGATGAACCACATACATCTAAAGTGTAAAAATCAAAGCTTAAAGAATAAATGGTTGGACTGGTTTCTTACTTTGATGTGATCCTGTCTCCTGGCCTCAGCCTCAGCAGCCAGACTCTGCTGCAACTCTGCAGGAAGACTGAGCTCTTCTCTGAGGAGGAGTCAAACAACACGATCCAGAGAGGTCAGCAGGGACATTACAGTTAAATGTGGTCATGTTACTACTGCTAAACCACCAATTATGATCAAGCTACATTTTGCAAAATCAGTCTCTTTTTTTTTTTTTGGTGTACTCCATTATTAAAGCTACAGGAGGCAATTTTGCACAGTGGCAGCTTTAAATGGCAACAAGATTTAACTGTTTGGAAAAATGACCTATCACTGATTGATACTGTACAGTCGTGATTCAGCCTATTGCTACTTCATGAAAGCTTTTACATTTGCTGTTTGAAACAACAATGCATCACTTCTTGTCCCACAAGAAGTGATGCATTTTATGTTAACAGAAGCAAGAGCAGTTTGTTTGGAATAAATAGAGAATAATTGGTTCGTTATCATGAGAAATGATAGCCTCTAGGTCTGAACAAAGAAAGAGAGAGAAACCTTAGCAACAGAAAAAAACCTAAGGAAAATTAATAAATGATGAATAAATGTAGTAAGGCAAGCTGCTAAAAACCAAAGTGCCCTTCTAAATTCCAATAGATGGATGCCAACGAAGGTCATAGATTACAAAATGCCCCTTTAACATCAAACTCACATGTCTGCCCTCTCCACCCTGATGCCCCAGTGGCAGGCGACAGAGTCAGCAGCTGCCTGGATCTGCTGGCCGAGCCTCCTCCTGTCCAGCAGGATGTGGGTGAACTTGTGTTGGGCCAGAACGTCTCTGGCGGCAGCCTGGACCACCGTCTGCAGCACCGAGGTCAGACTGGACAGGGCCGTGCTGCACAGAGCCACGTTCTCTATCCGGTAATAACACACCGAACTCAGCTCTGGCCTCACCAAGTCCTTCGTCACCACCTGGGCACAGATACACAGACGTGCATTACCGACAGGGAGGGGGGATTAAAGGAGAATTCCAGTCAAATTTAGAGCGACAGCCTGTTTGCTTGTTTTGATGGATATTTTACATTACCTTTGATAATTTCTATATAGACATTTCAACAGTTTATTACCTCCACCAACAGAGGTGGACAGGGGTTATGTTTTCGACCCATTCCATTTGTCTCTTTGTTAGCAGGATATCTCTAAAAGTTATGAATGGATTTGTATTAAACTTGGTGGAAAGGTTGGTCATTAGGCAACAAAGAACTGATTCAAGAGGTATGGACTCTACTGACTCCTTTATAGTTGTTTTGCATCATTTAAAAAATAAAACATGTACCACTAGCCAACACCGCAATGCATTTAAATGTTAGTGTCTGTCTACTCTAAGGGTAACCAAGTATGTCTAGGTTGTGTATTTTCTTTTTGTTCTGTACCGTGTGAGGTGGAACTTGGAGCATTTTCAGCCGGATGTCGACTTTCTGACACACATCAAGGAACGGAAGGAAGAACAGAAGACCTGGAGGGAGAAAGGAGGGAGGGATGGGGCTACAGTATTACATCTCAAAATGATAGCCTCTTTCTGTTTCCTCTAATGGGAACACAGAAATATTTACTGTTTTCTACTGTCTGGATGCTGTGACATCTGACACTACTGGTTGCTTGCAATGTTGGTGTCTTACAGGGCTTCCACTGGTCAGGAATTATCTGCAATATCATGTAATTATGCGAGATGTGTGGTATTCCAGACAGGGAAAGACAGGGGACGATAAACTCTCCAGGGACGTCAGGAAATATCAGGGAACTTCACAAATGGGAGTAAAGCAGATTGTGCCTTCCAGTTGGTTTCATATATTCATCGAATTAAAGTGTTCAGCCCAACTGGAGCGGAAGCCGGGCTGAAAAACAACATTAACAAACCAGGAAGGAAGAACAGTTTATGGTCGTGTAAGCGCTCTGACTTGATTATGGAAAATCATGGAAACACCTACTTAAGGAAGCACCTCTGTTCCCGTGTTTGAGCTTAAATGTAAAATATGAATAATAAGCGCTGACATTAATGCTGTCTATCAACCACACTGAGAAACTGCACTGTACAAATGACCTCCAGCAGACTGACCTGGTCCTTTGGGTCTTCCCCTCAGCAGGTGACCCAGGCGGAAGATCACGGCTCGCTCGTGCTCCCTCACCACCTGTCAATCAAGCGGGCAGCTGTCAATCAAACAGTCCATATGGATGGAAGAGACTGATCCAGTAGAGTATCCCGCTCTGTTGGTACAGTACAGAGGTTTAAGATATTGTTGCCACTAATCTGACATTTGACTTTAAAATCCAGAAACATATGGGGTTTGACCAATATGGGTTTCTGAAAGCCAGCACATATATGTATAAATATTTCATTTTATATTCAATGTCAAACAATTTAGCTTTTTAAATTTTATGTTTTATGTCAAAATTAAAGTGCTCAGTGTTTCCTCCATATTTTTTTCTTGTGGAGTTGGGTGGGGACTAATCAGCTAATCAATATCTGATTAGTGTTTATGTTACACAGGTTTTTGGTTTGAGACAGCACAATCTCACCACAGGCCTGTTTTATAATATGAGCATGAACCCTGAAATGCAGATCACCTATTATGGAAATAAATAATGGGAAGATTATGTTTCTCCACCACAAATTAGATTATTAGATTATGGGAATGGGACATTTTCACCTGCTGGTCACATGAAAAGGTTAGCTAACTGTGAAGTAAAAGTTCCCTCTCAGTAGTTGTCATGACCTCCACACCTTTACTTTCCCCTGCATGGTTTCCTGTTGGGGAAACTCTTTTCTCCAACTTTTTGTGTATGGAGCTGAATTTGAAGACATTGTGCTCGTTTCGTGATATTCTATGAGACAAGGCTGCTGCTGAGGTCCAGCGTTACACTGTATTTGGTTTCTGTTTGTTTGGTGGGGAAGTTCGTACTTTGACACAGAACCAGATGGAGAGAGGGAAGAAGAGGAGAACCAGAGTCAAAGCAAAGACCATCAGCAGCCACTCAAACACTCCCAGGTTCCTGCGCTTCAGACCTGCAGAAACACAGAATTTATATTTAGACTGTGAAGGATTTAATTCAGTACAAAGAGATTACATAAGGTGAAGATAGCTGTTATGTGCAAACTCAACAGCCTGTTTTACATCAAGTTCAACATGGAAGAAAAAATAAAGGAAAGGCTTTGGCTGCAATCAGAGGCACATTTTGCTGAAATACAGACAGATATAAATCAGCAAAAATCAACTAACAGTGGCAACAAACTGACAATATCGAACATAACAAAATGCAAGAACAAACTGAGAAAAAAAATACAGAATTATATTTAATAATCAAAACCAGTAAGGGATAATAGCTTTTACCTGGTTTCACCTATAGTGAGCACTTTCTTAAGATTTCTGTTGTTTTATGAGTTTAGAGTTAAGAGCTCTAAAAAAGGCACACACACAAAAAAATGCAATCATGTTACAACAAATAGAAAAGATTAATTCGGAGAGTTAAACTTACATTGCAATTGTTCACAATTGCAGGTTTAAACATCTGTAATTTGTTTTTCAATACATGTTCCTACAGCAGTGTGAGGATTTCTCCAGGCTTAGACTCACCATCCTCCTGCTCCCCTACCTCCAGGAGCCCCATGTTCTCCTCGCTCTCCTGCTTCTCCTCCTCCGCCCTCACATTGTCCACATCCACCACAGTGGATTTCACCTTCCCATCCTTCTTCTCCTCCACCTTCACCTCCTTCGTCCCTGACTTCTCCTTCTTTAGCCTCTCCCTCCTTGCTGATGACGCCTCAGGGAGCCTCCCCGCGCTGGATGCTCTCGGATGGTGACCTCTGGGAGACGCCGAGGCTTCCTTTTCCTTCTCCCTCCTAAGCGTCTTTGGTCTTGGAGTCTTCTCCATATTCCACCTGCGGGCTCCTTGGTGAGGAGCAACGAACTGAAGGCTGTTGGGATGTCACCACCTGGAAGGTTGGGGGAGGTTTTGCGTTTCAGGAGAAAAATCTATGAGGATTTTGGGGAGTGTTTTGCTGTAGTTGGCTGGAGCTCTACAGCTGGAGCACAGGGAACTGCAGCCCAGAGTGGGACTGCGACAAAACCTACATGGAGGGTAAATTAGACACACAGAGTTTGAATGTGGGAGTTGGACTGCAGTGGGAGGATCATCTACCTCCCATTCACTCTGTCTTTCTCTGTCTGTCTCTCTATTAGTATCTCTTTAGTTACAATTTTCAGTTGAACACACATTATAGGAATGATGTACAGAGTCCAGTAGGCTATATAGGTAAAATAACTGACATTATAACTCATCAGTGAAAAAAAAAAAAAAAAGCATGCTATTATGCAAGGACAATATTTAAACTAGAAAGCACTCAGTAGAGCCCATACATATATGCCACATATGCCAGTTCCTGTTATATTCACCAAAACGTTAATCACACCCACCGCCTCACCACACGTTGCTTAGTGAATGCGAAAAGTGAATCAGTTCTTCGTTGCACCAGACCAACCTTTCCACAAAGTTTCATGCAAATTTGTTTGTAACTTCTAGAGTTCGTAACTAACAAACAACAAAACAAATATACAAAATGGAGCGAAAACATAAACCCTGTCCAACTCTGTTGGTGGAAGTAAATATGGTCAAAGGTGGGCGCAAGTATCTAGAGTCCAGTGTTCAATGATTTTTCACCTTTGAAATCCAGAGTTTAGAGTTTGAAATTTAGAGTCCAGAATTTATAGTTTAGAGTTTAGATTTAAGTGCTGAGCTCAGACTTAAGAGTTCATTTACAGTTCAAATTTTACAGTTCAGAGTTTAAATTTGAGAGTTCATTTAGAGTTGAGTTCAGGGTTCAGAGTTTAGACTTTAAGAGTTTCTTTAGAGTTTACAGCTCAGATTTTAGAGTCTTGAGGTTAGAGGTAGGTAAACTGTCCCAGGCAAACTTTGGGAGTCACAGTGTGTGTTAAAGGAGAATGTGCAAACTCAGGCCTTTGTCTTTACAAAGAGCTGATGTGGTTTTTCAGTGTTTTTACAGGAGAGAAGCACAGTCTCCTCCCTAACACCACTTTAATTGGACTGAAAATTAATCCTTTGGCCCACATCTTCTTCTGCTGTGAAAGTGAGGGATCTATTTATATTATTTATTCATTTTGAAATCCCATAATTTAGTGTGTCTGAGTGTTCTTGTATTTCTATACCTACAACAAATGGAAAATTCTTCAAAGTGGGGACATTTTGCTGCTTCTCACTTGTATTAGGGATTAGTTTAGGATTCTGACTTTTAGGGTTTAGGGATTAGGATTAGGATTAGATTTGAGATTAGGTTTAGGTTAGGGAATGAATGTCAGTTAAACTCCTCACAATTCTCATACAACTCTCTCTCTCTCTCTCTCTCTCTCTGTGTGTGTGTCCTGTTCACAATTTCATCAGATGGGCATATGTTTATAAGGTTTCTATTACATTTAGCAACCTGACTTTATAGCACATGTTCCTATGCTTTGTTCACATTTTCTTTGTATTGCTACGATAATATCGCAGCAATGCATCCTCAATCACAATATATCGCAGCGATATATTGTTGTGATTGATGACGCAGTCATTCCATTGCAGACCTTGGAAAAACAGACACGTATATCAAGGGAAATGATTAGGCCTACACTTAAGGCATTTTCTTGCTCCACTGGCTATTCTCTACCAACTGAATAAGAAAACTTTGCATAGGCTTCAGAAGTCATTTATCTGTTTGTTTCTATCAATCTAGCTATCGATTGACCAGAAACTTTGAGGTAAATGGTTAATTATGTATACAGCTCAAAATGTGACCATTCAACAACTTTTTCTATGAATTCCACCAATTTGCAAGCATGCCCAGTTGCCCGCCCACATGGCAAAAAGTTAAGGTCGTAGTGACGTGTCGTTTGCGAACGTTTCTTTGTATTGAACGAGAAGAGCCGATGCCCGTCGGGAAGAGCCGAATCTTCAGCCGACAGCCGCTCCTGCTCTGCTAAGAATCCATGCAGGCAAAATAAATAAATAAATAAATAAACAAACAAAATAAATAAATAAATAACAAACACCATGCGGCCAATCACACGTGAGGACAGACTAGGATCATACCATTATGTGAAAGAAAGAAGGGGGGCAGACGCTCCGAAGACAGTAACTGTAACAGTAAATAACTTTAAAGGTTTGATTAAAATGTTAAACAGTAGTTTCATTTCGTTTCATTTTGTCTTATGCCGCTTTATCCAGGGGAGTGACAGCCATTTTGACTGCCGCCCAATCCACAATGCACCGAAGTACGACCCGTAGGTGATGAGCCCACGGGAATTAAACCCTAGTAATGGTATTTTTTGTAATTAAAAAAATGCATAAAAATTGGCTTTTATGAAAACACTGAATAAAAAAATTGCTTACCAACACAAAAAACATTCATAATTGCTAAATTAGGCTAAAATAGAAGGCTCCGAGTGATAATGAAGAGCCATTTCGGAGACGTAAGGGCTGGCTCTTCAAAGGGAGACAAGCCAAAAGAGCCTAATCTTTGAAAACAGCTGGGCTTCCCATCACTATAAGGTCGGGTCAGCCGTGAGGGCTTTCTTTCCCTGATACGCCCACATGGTTAAGGTTAGGGTTGTGATTGGATGTAGACTTATATCAAAGCTGTTTTACCGAATGGGCGACAGACCACGGAATTTTGTGACCAATCACAGCGGTTGTGGGCGTGTCTTCCCCTCTCCGAAACAGACCGCTGTCCATTTGCTAGCTAGCCAGGTGAGAAGTCAAGGCTAAAGGGCAAAACACGTGAACGGTATGTCTTTACCAAATTTCTTTTACAAATAGAAAACGTTATTTCGTTTTATTTGCAGTGTAAATTATTCAGAAAGGAAGCAGCGCGGTCCACCAGACTGACCTGACTCTTGCAGGTGTAGAGTTTTCTCCGTCCTGCATTTCAGAGCGCAGCTTTTGCTAATTCGAAAAAAAAAAAATGTAACGTCACTTCTGGGTATGCTAATTATGGGAATTTAAAAGAAGTACATGGGGATAAAACTGCCGCCACAGTGCAAAGCTGTTAGTGCTTTTCGTCCCTGATGACAATAATAACTAACTTTATAATATCCCTCTAGGGAATGTGTATGTGGTACGCAATTGTGAGTTTACAGTGACCTTAACTATTTATCTCAAGGGGTTTAGTCCACGGTATCACCGTCAGTACTTAAAAGGAGGCATATTCTTGCTGATATTTGTACAGTAGGTTTTTAGTTTTGGAGTAACGTTCAACACAACTCAACGGGTAGAGTCAGTTCTTTTTGAATACTTGAAGATAATTAAATATTAACTCTGTACTTTACATTTTTTAAGAAAAGCTTGGCTTGATGAAACGTATTTTCTGGCTGTGGTGATAGTGTCGTTGTTGTTGTTGTTGTTGTTGTTGTGGAGCACCGCTGCTGGATGATTACAAGGGAAACTACCTGTAAATGTATTGAGAAGAGAGCTGTTGCACCAGCTCTCTTCTTCTGGTGTTTCCAGATGTTGACATATTCTTACAGGGTGAATTGCTCACTTTAGGAACAAAACCTGTTAGAGCATCAGGTTTTGGTACCAACTGTCCTCTTATTTTCCAGATGTCAGCAGGTAGGATGAACCAGGAGGAGCTTTTGTTAAAGCTGAAGAGGGATGTTCGCTCTTTGCTCATCTCGGCTAAGATGGGCCTGGAGCCTGATCAGCTGAGGCGGGACTACATCAACATGCTGGGACATCCCATGCCTCTGAAAGCCCTGGGCTTCCGAAATGTGATGGACATGGTCAAGGAGATGCCAGATGTGGTGTTGATTAACTACATGGCAAATGGCAACCTGGTCTTGAAGGGTAGGAAGATTTATATTTACATTATCCAATCGAAGCTTAATGCTCATTGGTTGAAACAGATCTATCCCTGAGTCCTTTCTCCACTATATTTCCAACTCCTGAAACAACTCTGCTGTTTCCTCTTCTCATCTTTGTCTCCTCCGCCGTAGCCGTGAGCGACGAGTCCACCCGAGGCATCGAGGAGCTGGTAGCCAGGCAGCGCACTTCCAAGACTGACAAAAGGACCAAGAGGGGAGGGATCAGCTTCTTCTCTCCCCGCTACAACCCTCCAATAGCACTTCCCAGACGGGGTCGTGCCCCCCCATCCCTCCCTGCGCAGCTGAGGGCTCAGCTCCGTCTGCTACTGTCCCAGGTAGGTAGCATCATTCCCTCTATGAAAAAAGCACACCCTCTTATGATTTGGAAATATCCTCATATCACCCCCACAGCCCCCCCGCAAAAAAACTACCTGGCAAAAGATTTTGAGAACAATTTCCAAACTAACCCTCTTATGGCAACATGGCCAGTTGTTTTGAGTAACGTTGCAGCCCCTCTTCAGGGACCGCTCAGACTGTCAGAGATGGAGGCCCGCTTCCATCGCTGCTTCGGCTACCCGCTGCGGGTCCACAACTACGGCTTCTACTCCATTGGGGAGATGCTGGAGGCAGCGACGGACCTGGTCCTGATCCAGCAGAGCAGACTGGGCTCGATCCTGAGCCTGAGGGAGCA
>OMKZ01055359.1:0-16868 GCA_900302535.1 Neoniphon sammara | reverse complement strand
GCTCGGCCCAAGTCCGAGAGAGAGTCGTGGCGTCGCTCCATCCTCAAAGACGGCTTCCGCAAGGCAAACTCCGCCCCCTCTCTCCACTGCAGCCCCAGGTGAGTGTCAGACCGATCCGGGATCAGTTCCACATCAGACCTGCTGGTCCTGGATCTGCTTTGATTGTCCTTCATGTTTTGGTCTGGGTGGAAAGATCTGGAGGTGTTTCAAGTGTGTGTGTGTGTGTGTGTGTGGCTTCTGATTGGCTGAACTGTGTGACCCGCTGCCTGATCCTGTTAGATGGTTTAGTTGAGGCTGTGGAGCCTGAGACCACGAGAGTCTTGGACCGTGTTTACCGTACGGACTTTTGGCCATGATAATGATGACAGACTGAATTATCTCTGAGTCTCTCTCTCTCTCTCTCTCTCTCTCTCTCTGGCCTTTATCACTGCTGTTATTATTTATGTCTCTCTCCTCCCACTAAAACCAACATCTGGATGCAACAAGTCCAGGCAAGTTCTCTGGGTGTTGAAAGGCATTCTGGGAAACGTAGTGAGTCAGTAAGTGCAGCAGGAGCGGGCGAGGCAGGCTGAGGGAGAGTGGGTTCAGTAAAACACTGAATGACATCTGAACATTACAGACTGGTGATGTTTAGATCCGAGCATCTGAGGGGAATTTTCCTTTAACAGCTGCCTTTAGCCCGAGGGGAGGGGCTTAACCGTGACACGGGCTGCTGTGATTGGTTGGAGTGAAAACCTGCAGCGCTGCATGGATCTGGACTGAGTGTCACAGCACTGTGTTCATCCTGCAGCGACTCAGTTTGACCACCAGGTGACGCTGCAGAGACAGTTACACTGTGACTCTCTGTGCTGCGTTCACTGACACACAGGAGGCTCAGACATTACAGTGTTATTTCATCTGAGAGAGTCAGTGCTGAAGCTTGTGTTTTTATATGAAATTATGCTGATTGAAGGACTTTCTGTCATAGTTTGATGTAAGGAGTGTGTGTGTGTGTGTGTGTGTGTGTGTGTGTGTGTGGCTGGTTTTCAGTGGAAGTGAAGGAGAGACGTCGGTGCACCAACATGATAAGAATAATTTGATCTGAAACGAGGTTCAGTGTTAATTTTAGTTTTAGTCGTCTCTTGAAATATTTTTTGTTTCAGTCAGATTTCAGTCATGTATTTTACATTCGTTTAAGTTTCAGTCAGAAACACTTCAAATAATTTTAGTCACAGTCATTTCAGTCCGTTTAGTCAAATGACAGGACTCTGCTCTAAAAATACAGTTTTATTTTCTGACCTTGGCTTGTTGTTCTGCTCATTCGTTTGCTCTTGACCTGCTGGATATTTAATAAGAAGTGAGCATCATTTTTAACACTGTATTAACTTTACTAATTTAAAAACCTGAACAGAGCAACTCGTTAATGTCTTTGTTTCGTCATCGTCATGAAAAAAAAGATTGTTGACTATTTTTCATCCAAACAGGCTTAAAAATTTAAACATAATCTGTCATAATAATAAATCAGAGTTTATAACAGTCTCTTCTTCCTGTGCAGTTTATCTAAAACATTTGTATCACTGCAAATCTCCACGTTTTGCAGTAAAGAAAGATTTACAAGCAGAAAGAAAATGAAATGCAAAGCAGCAGGATGTAAAGAGCTCTTCTTCTTCTCCTCCTTGTTGTTAAGTCGTGTATGTTGATATAATCTGAGAGGAGTGTAGATTACAGTGCAGTGAGACCTGCAGACAGTCCAGTCAGAGTTAATTACAGTGTTGTCGTGCGTTACAAATCCCTCCCCGACTTTCCTCCGAGTTACGACACCCTGACTCTGCAGCAGGATAATCACAGCACAGGGCAGGATACAATCTGATGCATCTGAAATAAATTTAGATAAATGTTCAGTAATCCAGATTTTACTTCATGAGCCAGTTACAGATCGGTGTGATGCTGTTTGTTAACTGAACTCATTTCCACACAGTGTGTTAATATAATGTTACTGCACATTTCAGCAGGCACAATAAACTAAACCAGACACATCCTTCAGGGTTCCCACCAGTCCTGGAATTTTGAAAAGACTGTTCCAGGCAAGGAAAGTCAGGGGATTTAATAAATTCTTGGAATAAGTCATGGAATATCATGGAATTTTAAAACAGAGTGACGAACTCTAATAAGACCTCTGAAGTGTTTTTAAAATAAAAAAAAAAATCTTACATTTACACTTTACATTTGATCCTTACATACATGATCTGCCTCTGTCAGTGTGTTTTCACACACACGTCCAGGTCCGTAACTCTCTGTACGCAGTGTGGTTTTATATATTTACAGAGAGAGATGATGACTTTCATCGTGTGTTTTTATTGGCTGAATCCCACAGTGTTGTGTTTGTCGTGGCAGCATCGCTCTCATAATAATAGAAGAAGTTAAAAGAGATCTGTTGAAGGCCATTGTTTATGAGATATATAAAAATATAACCAACACACACACACAGCTCAAAAGTCCTAAAGCAGTTGTGAGCCGAGCGACGGGGAGCTGTGTGGGTGAAGGATGGAGAGTGAAGGTGACCTGAGTTTGCCTCAGTCAGACCACAGCCATGTTTTACATGATGTCTTCACGTCGGCTCCAATCCAGTTTGGTCCAGTTTGGTCTGGTTGGGTTTGATTCACTTGAAATCAAACACCAGGAAATGTTTTCGGTGTTTCAGGGTTTGTGTTGTCTGAGCGGGCCATCGCCCCGTCGGGTTTCTCCTTTGTTTGGAGAGAAAGCAGAAGTGGAGGAGCCGAGGCTCACAGGCCGACCTGCAGCTCAGTCCGGCTCACAGGATCCTGAACCTGCTGAGGCAGGTTCATGGTGAAACCCAGTTTAATATTAATGACATGAGAGTCAGTGAGAACATGAGCGTTGTTCTGTGCTTTTTGCATGAAGACGACATGTCCGAGGTGTCTGTCGGTCTGCTGTTTGTGTTTGTGTCTCTGATCTGTTCATCTGCTCAGTGAAGTTTATCGAGACTTTAAAACCTCAGTGTGAAAAGTTTTAATAACCTGATTGATTGGTTGGTGATGTCACACTGCAGCTCAGTGAAAAAGTCGAGAGAAAGAGCTGATTAATAGTATGATGTTTAGCGCTCTGCAGTCTAGCCACATCAGGTTAGCTAGTTACTCTGTTGACCTTCAAGTGCTATGTCCATGTCATGTCAGGTTTATCGTATATTCCAGTTTCCCAGCAGGAAATTCACCTGAACGCCACACCGAGCCATCTGATCGAGTCTATAAATCAGGATTCTGGATGGAACAGGAAGTGGTCATCTTTGACACGTAGAGTCCCCAGACGCTTTGCTTTCCTCTGAGTGCTGCTGTGTTTTTTCTGTCTCACTTTGCGAACCGTCACATGAATCCGACGAGGACCTGAACGCAGCACAAGCTCAAACTCGCCACACTGGCCTGTAGCCGTATAGCTAGTTAGCTAGCTGCTGACCGTTCAGCATCGTGAAATCATGTCATGCTCATCAATGAATTAAAAAAGGAAGAAATTATATTTTTATTTTTCCAGTTTCCAGATTTCCAGTTAGCTAACTTTTGCCCTGAGGTTCTTTGGCTCCGCCCCTGGAGGTTTAACTCAGCCAATGAGATTGTTTCTGCTCTTTTTGTCCAATAACAGCGACATAATTTAAATGAGATAGATAACCTGTATAAAAGTACATTTGAGACGTAATACACAACATAAGACACATAAAATGTAATAAAAATATAAAATATGAAGTTAATTTGCTTGCCTGTAGGCTGATCCACCTTCATCATGTTCACATCTGACAGGAATCAGACTGAACTCTCTAAGTTAAAGTCAGGGTGAGTTTTGTTCCTGCAGACTGTTGAATCTGCTCTGTGTTGTGATACCTGGCCCTTCCTGTCAGGCAGCCAATCAGAGCTGGAGCCCTGCCAAGCGAGCTGCGGTAACCCTGGCAACGGCAGATTACCTTCCTGGAACGTGAGGTGTCGTGGTTTAAAATAGAAAAGCAGAAGTTGTGGAGGGCCGGCGGTTCGGCACCTGTTCCTGACAGGAAGAGGCCGCAGGTCACATGACCGCATGACACTCTGAACAAAAAGGGTTCTGCATGGAACCACAGAATGGTCACACCAGAGCCCCATACAGTGCTGTAAAGAACCATTTAGAAACCAGACCAGCAATTTTAAAAGGATGTTTCTTCTCATTTGCCAGTTTGTGTTTTTCTAATGAGAGCATTTGTTAAGTCAGTCTGGTTCCATATAGAACCATCACACTGATCCAAAGAAGAACCCTTGTTTTCTGTGCTTGGAACCTCTGACCTCCCAGCTGCTTCAAAAGTGGTCAAAGTTGAAAAAATGGATCTTAAATTATTATCTTAAAGAGAGCTTAAAGAGAGCTGGTTCCTCACAGAACCCCCCTCCTGTAGAACCCTCCTGTCTCTGGCTGCAGTCGGTCCTGGAGATGATGTTGGTTTTGGTTCCACAGTCCTGTCCTGGTTCCCAGCAGGCTGCAGGGCGGGGTGCGGCGCTTCTGAGACGTTTAACCAAACCGCTCATTTTAAACATGGCAGCTGCAGTTTGGTGTGTCGGAGGCAAAACTCCTCTGCTGTTCTGCAGTTATAACAGAGACCGTAAAGTCTGTTCTTACATTCAGTCAGTTCAGTGCTAACAAACCGAGACACTGTGTGTGTGTGTGTCTGTGTGTGTGTGTGTGTGTGTTTTGCTGTCCGTGTGAGAACCTGTCTGAGTTTCAGACCTTTGCGGTGAAGACATTTTTGTGAAGTGAGTCATTTTGGCCGGTCGTCACTTCAACATGGGCCGTGAGAGAGTCAGAGCCCAGGATTAGTCTGGAGATTAGACTCAGGTTTGGTTTAAGGGTTAGTGTGTGAGTGTAGGTATGGTGAAGTCCTCATAAGTATACAGTAATACAAATGTGTGTGTGTGTGTGTGTGTGTGTGTGTAAGCCTGGGCTGAGCAGCCCTCTGAAGCTCTGCCAGGCCTCCTGTATCACAGGCCAGGCGTCTCCTGGCTTTAGACGGACTGACAGCAACAGGAATTTTATCCTTCAGTGTTTAGGTTTTTAGACCTGAGCTCCATTCATCATCAATGGGACATCAGTGTTTCCACGCTTTGTGTTTCTGATCACGTTCCAGCTGACACAAATGGTGACTGACACACTCACTCCTGAAAATTACATTTTTGCAGGTTATCCCAATAATTTTTGTGAGGATCACACGGTAGATTATTGGCACAGGTTTAGTTTTATTTCTGAGTCTAGCATTAGCCTTAGGGTTAGCTTTAGCCTGATGTTAGCCATAGCCCATAGTGTTAGCCTTATCTTTTGGTTATCCTAGGGTCCACTGTTAGCCTTTAGCCCAGAGTTAGCTAGTTTACGTTAGCATTAGCCCATGGTTAGCTTTAGTCTGATGTTAGCCTCAGCCTGTACTGTTATTCCTGATTTTAGCCTTAGCCTATAGTGTTTCCTGTTGTGTTTCCTCATCAAAACCAAACTTTATTTATATTACAAATTTCAAAAAATCAAATGCAATGCAATGTGCTTTACAGTTAAACAAAATAAAATTAAGGAGAGAGGTTGTTGGGTCCACTGTTAGCCTTTAGCTCAGAGTTAGCTATGTTCTACAGTTAGCTTTTGCCCAGCATTAGTATTACTCCAGGGTTATCTCTATCTCAGGGCTAGCTTAAGCCTGATGTTAGCCTCAGACCAGAGTTAGCTATTTAAGGTAAGCTTTATCTCAGTGTTAGCTTTAGCCCACTGTTAGTTTAGTTTTGAGCCGATGCTAAGTGCAGTGTTAAAAAGGCCTTCTGGGTCTGTCAGATAATTTACTGTTTTCAGATGTGAACCATAAAACTCCTGCAGTCCACTTTGTCAGGAATGAAGAAAAGATGCTCATATATTTGTGGAGCAACACAGCGAGGTTTAACAGCTCCGAGGCTCGGCACATAAAGACCACAGAGACATGTGAGGAATGAAGCTGAGAGTCAGCAGAGCGAGGCAGCGCTGGAGGACCAACACTGTCACTGGCTTCCCTTTGGCCTCAGAATAACTTTATACAGTCACGCCCTCTGACAGACAGACAGAATTCGAATTATAATGTAACTTTATTGGCGCCAACTGAAAACAATTAACAGTTCAGGCCAGAGTCAGACCACAATAAAAACTCCCTGCTCTGAAACCACACGGCAAGCCAAGAAAGAGAAATTAAAACTCGGAAATTTAAAAAACAACATTAGACTACACCCCATTCAGTATGCAGAGGCCCCTCCCAACCACACACACACACACACATACACACACTTTTTATCAACGTATAAGAGGAAATTCCAGATGGATTTGTCCAGCTGGGTTTGGAGACGGGAGGAAAGAGTTCTCTCTCTCCAGTCAAAACAGCCGAGTCTCTTCACATCCTCCTCCACTCTCCGACTTGCTCTGATATCATCATATAATATTATAATTATATAATCTGTCTTCCCCTCCCGTCCCTTCTGCTTGTCCCATCTGCTGGCAGGCTGTGTGACCTCTGACCTCTGACCTCCTCACTCTGTGATGTTGCTGCTGAATTAAACTTTTTTTTTTTTTTTTTTTTAAGTACATGAACATTACCGTGAATACTGCTGCTAATGAGACTGTTCGGTGCTGTAAACAGGACAAAACAGGGCTGGAAAAATGTACCAGCAACTGGCAGAAAGATTTTTAAGATGTTAGTTTTTATAGTTTGACTTTTTATTTCGATTTCAGTTTAGCTGTAATGTTTTGGTAGCAACGGTAGTTTGTAAAGGTGTATAGAATTTCAGAGCAGATATATCCTAGATTGTCTGACAGCTATTGAGTCTTAAAAACAAATTCATTTATTTATTTTTAGAATGTATAATTATTATTTTTAATTAGTGTTGAGCAAAATGACCAAAAATGTGATTTTTTTTTTGCCCTGCATTTCAACCAAAGAACTAAAAATAAAAAAAAATCACCTGTTTTTTT
This sequence comes from Neoniphon sammara, assembly GCA_900302535.1. NCBI lineage: Eukaryota > Metazoa > Chordata > Actinopteri > Holocentriformes > Holocentridae > Neoniphon > Neoniphon sammara. Next base: position 9,893 of record OMKZ01055359.1, on the reverse strand, counting down.
GCATTAATTTTAGTTTTTCCATAAAGTCTCATTTTTATTTGAATGAGTTAACTAGTGTTTGTCTCAGTTTTAGTTTTACTTGAATAAACTTGATGATAAAAAGTCTGTTGCCCTGAATGAAGTCAGCCTGGATCAGAGCCATGAGAAATGACCTAAACATCAAACTGAAATGTTTTTAATGTTAGTTGTAAAGTTGTGGGTCCAGGAGCCGAAGCTTGTTGTGTTGCAGGATGAGAATCAGATAAATAAAACGTGAAGGAGGTGAGGAGCGGCTCGGAGCAAACAGGATCGATAGAGGGAGGGAAGAGGAGACAAAGAGAGGAAGAGGGGAGGACAGACGGAGGAGGGGCCGCCCCGGGCAAACCGGGAGGAAACACAAACCTCCTTCCCTTCAGCCGAGCAAAATAACGGATGAGAGAGGTAGGAACAGAGAGAGAGAGGATTTACAGCAGCCAGGGAAGGGAAAGGAAATGGACAGAGAAAACGAACGAGGAATCTGAAGAAAAAGAGAGAAAGTTTTATCCAGCCAAGTTATTCAGCCCACGCTGGGAGAGCCGGCTCAGAGATTTCAGTCTGCAACTGGAGAAACACTCAGAGGGAGGAGGGAGGTAAAGGGAGGAGGAAGAGGAGGAGGAGGCGCAGACCTCAGCTGACAGAGAGGAGAGCTCTGACTGCAACAGGGAGAAGCTCCAGAGAGGAAGAAGTGGAGGAAAACTGAACGACAAGAAACGAAGAGGAGAAGGCAGAAACAGATGGATTAGAGAGGACGAGACGCAGAAAATAGTGTGTTGCTGTTAGATAATAATCTGCAGAGTAACAGCAGGTAGAAACAGATGGATTAGAGACGATAACACACTCACCGTCTGTGGGAAACAGCAGACATGCTCACAGGAGAAGAGTCGATAGGTTAGAGAAGGTAGAGGAGAGCTTTACACTGAACAGACAGACTGAAGTTCAACTGACTTACACTGAGGAAGTCAGATTTATGTTTAGATGTGCTAATAGAGTTAGATCACTGGACCCAGTTAGATTATAACTGGGTTATTAGATTGAGTTAGATTATGTTAATAGACTAAATTAGATTTTGTAATTATACTGTGATTATGGCAATGGATTGAAGTAGATTACTAGATTGATGTACATTGTTATTAGATTACATGAGATTATGCTACAGTATTAGATTTAGATTATGTTGTTAGATTAATGTTAATAGGCTGAATTAGGTAATGTTAATAGATTGAGGTAGATTATGTTATCAGATTTAGTTAGATTATTTTATTAGGTTGATATAGACTATGCTAATAGACTAAAACAGATTATATTTTTAGATTATGTTAATCAGTTAAAGCGTTGGATGATGTTGGTCAGCGTTGCGCGTTAGCATCTTGTCTTGCGTTGGATTGGCTCGTTGGGAGAGATCGATGTGGTTTCCGGGACGACAGACGTTTGATTGGCGGCTGCACCCAGCCGCTGAGAGCAGAGGTGGGGTGTGAAAGTGGGTGGCCCACATGGCGAGATACCTGCTGTGCTGGGGGGGCGGGGCCTTGGAGGACCGGTACCTGTATGCCCCGCCCTACCCTGCTGTGTACAGGTGAGTCAATCTGATTAACTCCTTCATTCTGGGGTTTGACTGATCAGTATGTAAGTATTGATCCGGTCTGACATGACACAGTTTGATTGATTCCATATTTACTGTAGAACTGATCAACACTGGTTGTCTGTGGGGATAACTTGCACTGATTCTATTTTGATAGAATGATTTGGATCAGATTATCATTGGTTTTTGTGTCCTATGCTGGTCTGAGTGCAGCTTCTGAGGCTTTTCTACCTGGACAACAAGAAAATTCTGGATGAAAAACTAAATTCTGGGAAACGTCAGTATCGGCCTTCACAAATCTGCCTCAGTCGAACCCCGATCAGGGTTGAGTCAGAGAACTGGTGTTTTTAATTTCTGTCCTCAGTTTAACTTCATGAGATCAGATGTGGTGAAGTCACACGTTCAGTTTTCATGCCTCGTTTCCCTGCTCATCTGCGATTTTATCTGCTGCTCCTAAAACGCTGTTTCCACTGTCAGGCTTCAAACGTTCTCATTCCTCTGGTTTGTGCTTCAGTCTTCAGTTCAGACCTCAGTGTTTTCTGTTCAGTTGTTATAGAAATAGACAGCACAGATGTGTTGTTTCTGTCCTGGTGGTGAACTGCAGTGTATTTATCAGCATGATATCTAGTGATGCAATTCTGTGAAATGTTTAAAATACCTCAGCTTCCTCTCTGCAGCTCAGACCTGCAAATGAACTGGTGGCTTCAGTCCGAACTTCACATCCACAAACTCCAAGACACAGAAACACCAGGACAATTTATTTGCAGCACGTGGAGAGACAGGCAGGAAGGAAGGAAGTGGGGTTGGACTGATATCTTGGTTTCTTAGTATTGACCTTCGATTATAAATCAGATATTGTCCAGTCAGTGATGCTCGCCTCCAACAGATCCTCTTTTATTTTTTTGAAAGCCTGCCAAGTTTGTGTCAGTGGAGAGTTTTAGTGTCCCATGATGTTCTAAAAACTGATTCAGAGGCTTTTACACTCTGACAATGAGAAGTAAACTCTGAGGGAAACAGTGATTTCTCGGATTTATTCGCCTTGAAATGTATTAAATTGAAAACTTCTTGAGTATTGACACAAACCATGAGCAGTTTCAGTCCAAAACCTTCGGTATCAGCCTTTAGAAATCTGGAATGTGCTGAAGCCAAGGCGGGTCTGAGCCAGAAGTTTAACTGAGTTCAGATCTGGGTGAAGTCACGGTGGAGTTTCTGTCTGCTCTCCACTTCACTGGTCTGATGTGTCTGTTGCTCTTTTGATCCCTGAGGAGGAGAAATGTTTTCTCTCCAACACGGAGAGGTCAAAGGTCAGAGGTCAGAGGTCAGCGTCTGGAGCTGGTAGGGATCCAGCAGGGTGGAGCTCTGAGATCAGGTCAGGAATGTTTTGGATACAAGAGGTGTTTGAACCTCTGGGATGTCCTGCAGGACTGGCTGAGTACCTGACTGAGGACCTGACTGAGGACCCGACTGAGGACCCGACTGAGGAAGTGACCTCATTACTGCAGCAGGAGACTGGAACTCAAACCTGTGACCTTCTCTGACCTTCACCAACTCCGACTTTTTTGGGAGTTTGACTCGATAAGCGATGAGGACTCGCTCTGTAACTGGGTGTCTCCAGAGGGAAAGCAGCTGTCAAAAATATTGTCAGACCTTTGACCTCTGTCCTGCTGGCTGCTTGTCCACAGTCCTTCAGACAGAGCGGTGTGTTTCTGGGTCTGGTGTGAACTGGGTTTCTGGACAGGAACCGAGCCCGGAGGATTCGGCCTCATTTTCTAACAAAGACGTTGGGTTGGGCCGAGGCTTGGCACATTTTTGGTTAATTAATTTTTTGTTTCAGGCTATGAATTTTATTTTTGACATATATGTGGGGGTTGCAGGCTGTTCTTATCTAAGTTACTTTCCCTTGGTTTCTTTTTGTGCACATGTGCTGTTGGGTTCAGGCCAGAGCCTCCAGCCTCTGAGCCTCTCACTGTGACCTTTGACCTGACAGGATCTGACTCTACAGTATCAGCATCATTCCTCTTGTTGTTTTTACATTTCAGCTCTCCAATCAGCAGTGTTGCAAACAGCCAACAGCAGACAGGTCAAAGTTCAGAGCGATGTCACCCAGACATTTTTTACCGTCTGCAGCTCAGGGGCGTTGGAGGCGGACGGTGTTTCTGTTGGCTGCTGTCGATCGGATATCTAATTAAAGGATAATTCAGACTAATTTCAGCTGAGACCTCAAACATCCAAGAAATGCAGGGGAGTCGCTGTAATCTGAATCTCAATCTGATTAAGTCCTTCAGTCACATATGGAGTAAAGTGAACAGCGGGCCTGAGTCATCACAGGTTTGATCCCCGGTGTCTGTCAGCCTGTGCTGAAGTGTCCTTGAGCAAGAGCTGAACTGGGCTCTGCTCCAAGCTGACCTTTGACCTTCGCTGCCTCTGCTGAGTCTTACAAGCTGTGTTTCAGAGACACACGAACACCAGCAGACGGCCATGTGATTTGGAGATTTAAATCAGCTGCTGAAACTCTTTGACACCATGACTTCACCCAGATCTGAACCCAGTTAAACCTCTGACTCAACCCGCCTCGACTCTGACAGATACCGGTTTTCGACAGATGGATTTGGATTGAAACTGCTGACAGTTTGTGCCAATATTCATCTTTCAATTTGACCTTTTCTGGGCAAATAATTCCCAAAACTCCTAATATGCAGGAATTTACTTCTTTCTTGTCAAACATGGAAAAGCCTCTGAAACTGGATTTAGACCTTTATGGGACACTAAAACTCTCGACTGACTGATGAAATAGTTTCAGTTGGTCAATAAGACAGGATTTCCACACTGTTGAGTAAAATCTTTCCACATCACTCTGGATTGATGTTTCTTTATATTTGGGGGGAAATAGCGTTAATAAAACCCATGCTGCCTGGGTTTGGTCCTGGTGTTAGCTCCATCATATCAGAGGTAAAACCCATGAACTGGACCAGGTCTGATCTGTAACAGGATCCGGGTATCGGCCTCAGATATCGGTCTGACCCTCGGCCCGACCCCGGGCAGGTCCTCCTGTCCTACTTGGTTTGCGTCCAGTTTTAGCAGAAAACTCCCTGAACTGTTATCTGACTCAGCAGAGAGCCGCTGCGCTGCCAGGCCTCGCTCCGCCGCTTCAAACAGAATTCACAATTAAGTTCCCTGATTTATTTTTATTATTTTTTTTTTAGGTAGTTGAAGTTTCTGCTGAATAAAACTCCCTCCAGGCCCAGGATCTGGTGTTGAGTTTGGGGGAAGTTCAGTGTTTAAAGTTTTCTACTGTACATCTATTATAGATCAAGGGAATTCTGCAATAAAGGCCTGCTGCGCATTGTTTGCAGTGAAGACGCTGCAGCAGTAAACCTGAACTCAGTTTAGCTCCTTTAGACCACGACGATACGCTTCGCAGTTAATCTGACAGGATCAAACTGATGTCATCTCTCTGTGGGTATCTGTGCCGTTTGGATCATTTTAACATCAGTAAATCTAGAATATCTTGAATATTCAGTCTTCATTTGCACAATCTTATAGAGTTTCCTCAGAGTCTTTTTTTGGTACTTCTGCTTTATTTGAAAAACCTCCTTCTTACCAAGTCATCTCCTCTTCAGAGTTCAAATCTTGTTTTTCTTCCAACAAGGTCAATAATCTGCCAGTGGGATGAGATAATCCCACTTGTTTCCAATGCTAATCAACTTGTTTCCAGAATTTTCTTGAATCAAGTGTCATTTTCTTGATCCTAGTGGGCTGATGTGGATAGACAGACAGACACACAGACAGACAGACAGACAGACAGACAGAAGGAGAGACAGGCAGAGTTGTGTGTTGGTGGTTTGGTTGTTGTGGTCTGTCGTCTGCATGAATGAAGTCGGACTGACACACCCTGGAAAATAACACACAGACTTTCTCTCTCTTTCATTCTGACTCTATATTTGTTTCTCACGTTTTCCTCTTTTTCCGTCTCTTCCTCTCTCTGCATCTCCCTCCATCTCCAACTCCGTCTTTCATTAATATTTCATATGTAAAGAGTGAGGTCTAAACCGCTCTGTGAAAAGACCCCGAGAAAACTTCTGTTATGATTTGGAGCTTTATGACTTGACTGTATTCTTTTATTCTTCCTTTCTCTCTCTCTCTCTGCCTCTCTCTCCATTCCTGTCTCTCTCTCTCTCTTCCTCTCTCTCTCGATTGCCCACAGTCTCAGACCAGCAGCAGACTGCCAGAATAATTTTCAAATTAGTTCATTTTATTATCAAACTTTACCGGGTGCAGCGATGGGCGGACGAACCGAAACATCTGAACTGTTCGCTGTATGAACATGAGCTTTATTAGGGAAACGACCTGGAAGACGTTTAAATAAAACTGGAGCTCCTTCAACACGTCAGACTTCAGAACAGTTAACAAATTAACAGCTTTTTCAGCAACAACCATATGAAACCGAATCAAATTGTTTTGTTTTTGAGCTGAATTGGGTTTGAGTTTCGCAGTGCAGTCAGTCAGCTCAGTGATTCAGTGATTTTCAGTGTGAATCTGTGAAAAGAAGAATGTACTGAAGCATCTTGGTGTGAAAACAGTGTGACAAATTTAACAGAAAAGTTCAAATGCATCTTTAACACTGAATTTATATCACATTTGAGAAAACTTTAGCCAGAGGAGCTCTGTGTCACCAAGACAGATCCACACTGAAGATCACGTCAGAAACAAGTGGATCTGAAGAGTCCAGAGGCGCAGGTTCACATTTCCATGTATTTGGGACATTAACAGAGTTTAGCCTTGTTAGCTAGTCGCTGGTATTCTGCTTAGTGTTGGTCTTCATCAGGTAGATAATCTGCTGCCCAACCAGCATCATCTGGACTCCTAATCCAGCCTGAACATCTGGTTGGCCGGAGAGGCCGGTCGCGCCGCTGGTGGCTGCTGGGTAAAATAAAAGTGAGCTTCCTGTTGGCTGTTGTGAAGAGGTTATTTGTGTCTGAGCTGCTGGAGGAGGAAAGAGTCGCTGACAGGAACGTCCGGCTGGAAGTTCAGACCGAGGAAACACCGCCGACACTCAGACCGCTCTGTGTGGTGTGTGTGTGTTGCTCTGTGTGGTGTGTGTGTGTTGCTCTGTTTGGTGTGTGTGTTGTTCAGAGAGATATCTGAGGCCGATACTGCAGTCTTATCAGTATCAGGTCTGATGATGTGGCGGTTTACTGTAGAACTGATCAGATTTGTTTTCCTCCTTGTGACACAGACCAGTTTTTTTTTCTGAGCAGCTGGACTCGGAAATCTGATCTCTTCACATCAGATTCAGGCTGCTTTCACATGTGGTCTTAAATCAGATCGGATTCCTGGTGATGTGGCGCTGTGAACGCTCAGATCAGATTAATGTTTTGTTTTTTTTCCACTGAGCACGCTCACATCAGAGCATCATCACTCCGTCTCTGTCGGCAGTGACGACAAAACAAAACATGAAGCGCAGCAGCAACAACACCAACAGGGAGACAGTGAGGTTATAAATTTACAAATCTTGCAGATATATGAGAAGATGCTTTTTTCTCCTTCCTGCCCTCAGCAGCCGACAGGCCGTCACCGCGTCACGTTACCACGGCGAACAGTTTGGGAAATGAAAACTGGCACCGCTGTTTGAACCGCTGTGATGACAGACTGTTGTGTAAATGATGTTTCTGTTGCCGAGCAACATGTTGTTGTGAGTGAGATCATGTGGGGTCGAGGCAGAGATCTGTTCCCTCTGATGTCACTCTGATGTCACATGTGATCACGTACAGAGACGAATGTGAACAGTCAAGACAAAAAGATCAGAGGAAGAATCAGACCTGGGTCAGTTTCAGTCATAAATACTTTTTCCCCTGACAGGAATAAAATTCTGAGGTTAACGTAGATTTTTTTTTAGTATGCAAATGGTCAGATTTACAGAAACTGAGTATCGGCCAAACATGTCGTCTGTCATCCGCTTTAATCCAGAACCAGAATCCAAGGTCAAGGTAAACTTTATTATCCCAAGGGGCAGTTTGTTGTACAGTCAGCAGTAAATCAATAACAACAGACAGTACACTCACACACACAGTAAGGGAGGACAAGTCACATGATGCTGTGAAGCAGTCCTGCAGTGATAGGGACAAATGAATTTTTCAGTCTATTTGTCCTGCAGAGCAGATCTTCCAGCTGATGGAAGCAGCTCGTACTCTGCAAAGAGAGGGTGAGTGCAGTCGGCTAGAATGGTCTGGGCCTTCTTTGTGGCTCTGGTTTTGAATAAAAGAGAAAGTTCGACCAGATTAAGACCAGCAATTTTACTGCACATTCTTACGATGTGTCCCAGCCGATTCCTGTTTTTCAGGGTCAAAAACCCAAACCAACAAATAAAAGAGAAAGTCTGTGAAAGTCCAGGTCCGTGTTTTAACCCTCTGAAACCTGAATGCATGGCTGCACAGTATTCCCTTTGTTTGGATCCTGGCTGCAGCCTGTTATTTCATATTCTGTTATGACAGAATATGAAAATGACTTCCAGTGCGCTGGACGTGACGCCGACCCGCTCTGCGCTGAGGGGAAGTCGGAGCGTGATGTGAGAAGTCTGAGCCGCGTTTGAATCGCTTCCCTTTTTAACCCTCAGTCAGCCTGCATTTCCTTCTCGTTGGAGTTTTGGGAGTGAAAGTCAGAGAGTTTAGAGGAGAGGCGGCGATGAAGAGCAGGAGATGGACAACCAGCACGAGGTGTCTTCAGATTATTTTGGGATCAGATTAGACCAGATTAGATCAGATTAAACTTTATTGATCCATGTGGGGAAATTAAACCTGACTCAGCTGACAGCTGCAACATGAGAACGTGTGCATATGAATGAAAAGTATGAAGATGGAGGAAATGCAGTGAGTACAACAGCAGTATAATGTAATGAGAAACCGAAAAGAGAAAATATACACACAACATGAAAAATCTGAAATATAAGCAGTGTGAATGAACTGAGAGGCTTTATTTTTAGATTCAGGACTCTGCAGCAGGTTCGTGTTGAGGAAAGGTTTGTAATGGTTTGTTATGAGTTTATAATTATTGCTCTAGTTGGACATCAGAGCACAAATTTTCATGTTATATGTGACCAGGAACAGGTTCCTGGGGTGGGAGTTAACGGGGTTTATGGGTAATGTAGTCTTTATTTGGAGAGACGCGACACTACAGGAACCGTGGTGCTGTTTGTAAGACAGAAGTGACTTTTAAATGATGAACAGAAAACCTTGAAGGAAGAAACGTATTTGAATTGATTTGTGTTGGTTTTGTAGGTTTATTCTCTTTCTTATTCGCTGCTTTTTTCTCGACTCGACCTTCGTCTCCTCACACCCAGTCTGATGTGTTGAAATGTTGAATGTTTTTGAACATGTGACGAACCTTTCATATCAAGTGAGAAGCAAAAGTTTTCAGTCTTTGCTGAAAAAGTTCACAGTTCAGTTTTCCTCCGTGTTTTCTTTTGGTTCTGCTCTTCACTCGACTCTTTGTGCTCCGACACGAAATCAGACGTCAGGTTTGTTTTTGCTTCACATCATGTGAGCAGCAGAATAAGTGATCTTATCGGTCACTCAGACTTTTTAACAACACAGAAATCAAAGTAAGAAACAGTCCCTCTCTGATGTAGACTGTCTCATGAAGCAGGGCTGAACATTTAATCGAAATATTATCAGAATCACAATTTGGTCAAGTGCAATATCCAAACCACAGGAGCTGCAGTTTTATGATGAAGGTAAAATGTGACAAAGCAGCTTCGTTGATGAAATGTGGAGCTACAGAGCTGCTCTGCTAAATCATATCCTCCACATGTAAGAAAACAAGCTGATACAGACATGATGATCACATGATGCAAAACTCAGCGTTCAGACAACAGACGAAGAAGAACACATCCGGGATAGAAATTCACATGCCGGACGGATAAGGGAATAAGACCGAAAAGCCTTGCTGCCTTGCTCAAAGGCTCCGTGTGACAGTGTTTACCTGGGGGAATTCAAACCAGCAACCTTCCAGTCAGGAACACGTTCTCCACCTTGCTCACCTTCTTTGCTAGTCGATAAAACCTGTAATAAGAACAGTAATAACCTGTAATAACATGAAGTGCCCAGTCCCCCCGGCGCTCAGTGCAGCATAAAACAAACGCCACCAGGTATTTGTAACGAGCACAGAGCAGGTGTGGCGTTCATTTTCAGCAGATGAACTTTGATCAAACTGAGCTCTGAGTCGTTTCTGCTGACATGAACTCGTTAATTCATTTGAAGGCGGAGCTGAACAGGAAGCAGAAATCCTGTTTGTTCAACAT